>ML780023.1:612071-625670 GCA_009831015.1 Picea engelmannii | reverse complement strand
CCCACACATTAGCTCATATATGGGAGAAAATAAGTGATCATAAATTCATGCATAAATACACTTGTACTTGTGTAAACACAAATTCTAATAGTATACATGGTTTACAAGCTAAACTCCATGACCATCCCACCCTAAAAAAACATTAGACGCATAAATGATATCCAAAATATTAGAAGACATGTAGAATGTAGGCATTAATCCTTTTGGTGGAGATTTGGCCCTAGATATGGCATCTCCCAACATATGTGAAAGGATGGAAAATTAGTTTTAAAATAGTTCCCTTTTCCAATATATGGTGCAATAAAGGCAACCAAGATTCCTTGAATTGAGTGGCATATTTGTCTCCTTATAATCTATAGGCGAGGGAAATTACATACCCATAAGGATCTTAGAAGTTGGAGGTAGGATAAATTTTGGTATCTCTAGACTTAAATTTCCTTTCTTCTCCCCACCACTACTCTATGATACCAAGATAATCATGCTTGACTATGAATTGCCCAACCCATAAGTTAGTCAAATACACTTCCACTCTACAAAACTTATAATAAGCAACTAGATTACTTAGAGCCTTATATAAAACTATGCCTCTACCTTCATCATGGATAAGCTACTTTATTTATATAAGGGTGTGTTCAGTCACCCATTTAATCATCTGTGGACATGGCAAAACAAGTAATTGGGTGACTGCATTGTGTAACTAGGCCCTCTAAACATTTTTATTTATTGCAACATATTATATTTCCTCCTCCGTGAGATTAACAAATGTGGGCTTCACAATGCATTCCTTGTACATTATGAACAATTCCCCATACCCATATGAATGTTGAATCTTGTATAACTTGAAGTATCTAAGTGTATGGTAGTGGCCATGGTCTCCTTAGGTTTAGAGTCCTTAGCAACAACCTTTGGTTTTGATTGTTCCTTCTTTGGTGCCATGAAAAGGACATGTCATCCACCCATATTGAAACAACATGTTGAACATTATATTGGTTAGTCCATCGAGTAAATAAATTGAAATTTGAAGTTGTAATTCGAAATAGGTAGCAAACTGCATAGGGTGCTCTTGAGCAAGTTAGCATTTAAATTTATTGGCAATGTTATGGGTGTACAAGTGTGAATAACACTTGTAATGATTTGGAATTCAATAGTATTGTAGGCATCAAGGTTGTCCTTGTATGTGTTTTTGAAATTACTGGAATTCAAAATCAGTGTCTCTGTCAACTTTCTCAACCTTCATTAGAATTTGATAATATAGGTCTTAATAGAGGAGTAGGAAATTCAAACATTACACAAAGGGGATAACTACAATGCAAATTTGAGAATCCATGAACATGATTTTTGTTCGCTTTCTATCTTATTATCATAATGGAAAGAGTTCAAAATGTTGGCCATTATTTCCAATTATTATATAAGTGAGTGTAGCTACCTAAAAGTAAACAACAAATTCATAACAATTGGGCATCCTTATTTGATTAAAACTAAGAATTTCAAGAAATGGACAACTCCTCAAAATGATGTGCAAACTTCAAACAATGAAAGTTTAAAAGGAGTCTAATAGTGTATGTCTAGGCCTTTTTGAACTCCATAACATTCAAAACTACCAAGGGGCCCAATTATATATCAAGTCCCTTTGGGCTTTCAAAACACTTCAAAATTGAAAAAGGGGCTTGAACTTTGAACTTTACAACACCACACATGGTCTAATTTGAACTTTTACAACACCACTCTTTGAAAGAGGCCCGATAATGTATGTTAGGGAAATTTGAAACTTAAAGGCAATGATGTGAGAAAAGGGATTGATAACATGCTTTTTGGGTCAATGTTGAAGTTTGAAACACGAAAGGTGGGAATGGGCTTGATAAGACAATTGGGGAGTTTGTAATTTCACAATGTCAAACATGTGAATAGGCCCAATGAGTCTTTGGTAAGGGCACTTTCAAACTCTAATACATTTCAAGATAAAGGGGCATGCGTATAAATCCCTTCAACTTATCAAGGATAACTAGTTGTTCCTCAAATGTTCCAAATGTGAATTTGTCAAAGTGGAATATTTGGGGCTCACCGTCAGTAAAGATAGGGTGCAAGTAATATATTATGGTGAAATCGGTCACTGGATGAGAAAATGGCTCTATGGTTTTTCCTTTTACCGCAGGATAGGATTTTTTTTGCGAAGTACTAGGGTATTGATGGCAGTCTTTCTAGGGTTACCTTTATCCCTTCACCCTCGAAGAAAAAGCGCGGCAATGCCCTCAGGCGGAGAATGCCCTCAAGATTTGTTGGTGTATTGACTCCACACATTTTTTGCTGAAGAAATGGAATCCTACCTTTGATTCCTCCAGAGAAAGGATGGATTCCTTCCTGATTTGGGTACGGTTAACGAACCTCCCTCCACGGTTCTGATCTTTTAAATGCTTCCAGGAAATCGGAAATGTGCTGGGAACCTTTATGAATGATGACATGTCGTTCCAGACTACAGGGGAGATGTCGATGGCACACATATTGGTTTCATTAAATGTTCGTGGCAAGCTGGCGAAGGAGATGAATTCGATAAATCGGGGTATAACCCATCTTCAATGTCTGGACTATGAAGGGGTGTTGTTTCGCTGCATAAGGTGCCGTGAGAACGACCATATATTAAAATATTTTCCATTACCTTACAAAGTCTCTCAGGGTAAGAAGATTTCATCTCAAAGTAGTAAGTGTCTAGTCTCTCAGTTGGGTGAAGGTTCCTGCCCACCTTCTACCTCCAAGGACCAATCACCGGTGGAGGGTTTCACAGCTCCATAATTAGTGGAGGCTCCAAATTGTTTGAAGTTGTATTCTTAGGACCAACCATTAGCCCTCATTGCCAAGGCAGGTGGGACGGATGGGTCTTTTCTTCCAGAGATGCTCCAGAATCTTACTCCTTTCAGGGGTATGCGTTTTTCTATCCTTCCTCTCATCAATGGTATTATCAATGCTTTTAATTTTTTAAATATGGATTCGTCCTCCTTCCTCACCTCCCTCACCTTCCTTAACCTCCTGGATGGTTCTAACCGTTTTTCCCCCATTGGCCCCTCCTTGGCATTCATCTCCCTTCTTCAGGTATCTTTTCATGTCCCCTCACCTTCCATATCCCCATATTCTTCCTCCTTGGATGCCTCTGAGGATCGGGGCATCCACTTCCAACTCAGGAATAGAGCCCTATTAGCTCTCTCTGTAGGTGATCGTGGTCTAGGACAAAACCCTAGCCCCATGGGGGTCAAAAAGGGCAGGGGTAGAGTTTCTCATCTTTCTAAAGCTCAGAATAGAGCCTTAATTGATGTTGGTTTCGAAAAACGTCAGATTTTTGGGGCCCTTAGAGAAGGGAATGCCCCGAAAGGGGTTCCCCCATGAAGATTCTCTCTTTTAACTGCAAGGGTGTGGTGAGCCCCTAAAAGAAATCCACTCTCAAGCGGTTAATTTTTGTAAACAAGCCCAGTATAGTGATGTTTCAAGAAACTTGGGTGATGAGGTTTCAATTATGTCGATGTTTGAATCCCTCTTTCCATCTTGGAATTTTGTTGGTATTGACGCAAAAGGTAGATCGGGTGGTTTGGGGATAGAGTGGAATCCCAAATCTTTTAGAGCCCTAAATTCTTGGGCTTTAGAATCCATCCTTGGAGTGGATTGTTTTGCAGAAGGACTAGGAATGGAATTCATAATTTTCAATGTCTATGGCCCTTATCGTGATCGCCCGGCGTTCTAGGACTCACTCTTTAAGAGATCCCTCCTTAAGGTTGATAATAGTATTACTAGGGGGGATCCAAATTTTTCGTTGGAAGAAGATGAAGTCTGGGACCCCCAGTCTCACCTTGATCATCAATTGGATTTCTTTACTCATTCAATGATTGGGAATGGATTTATTGACATTGAACTAATAAAACTTATCCCTACCCGACGAAACATGAGGACAGGGGAGAATAGAGTTGTGAAGAGGCTAGACAAATTCTTGATCTCGAAAAAATTGTTGGATCTTCTCCTTCAGTTTAGACAGTGGATTGGAAGTCGGGATGAATCCGACCACTCTCCGATTTGGTTGGAAGTTGGAGGGGGGCCTTCCAAGCCTGCTAGTCCTTTTAAATTAAATGCAGAATGGCTAAATGATGAGAGTTTCAACCACCTGGTTAAGGAGGCCTGGGTGCCATATGATGTGGGTGTTGGATCCCCTATTGCAATGCAGTTCTCAACTAATCTAAAAAATATCAAGCAAGCAGTGATTCCTTGGGTGCATGAATAGAATATTCGAGATGAGCAGGAGTTGAGAGAAACTAAAGCCCAGATTGAATTCATTCACCAATCGGGGGGTGACGATTATGATTTGGTGATATCGAAAGAAGCTCTAAAATCATTGGAAGGTCGTCGCAGAAAACTACTGGGGGAAAAATAAGCCTTATGTAATCAAAAGAGTCGTGTTATTTGGCTTGCAAAGGGGGATGACAATACAAAGTTTTTCCAGGCATATGCCAAGGGAAGGAAGACTGACAACATAATTTGGCATCTAAAGGATGAGGAGGGTAGGGAGGTCTCCTCTTTTGAAGGCCTTGTTCAGATGGGGAGGAATCATTTTCAAACTCTTATCAAGGCACCTGAAAGAGTAAATATAGCTGATATTGTTGGCATGGTGCTTTTATTTCCCAATTTTGTAGATGAAGAGGGAAACATGGACCTTTTTGTCGAAGTCACTGAAGATGAATTGAAAGATTTCCTTCATAGTTTCCAAAAGGATAAAAATCCCAGGGTTGGACGACTGGATGGTGGAATTTATATTGGATTTTTTGAACTCTTTAGAAAGGACTTGTTGGTGGTTGTCAAGGAATCTCGGATGGTTGGGCGTATGCATTCTCCGTTCAATGCCACTTTCATTGCACTCATCCCAAAATCAGATGACCCTCGATCCTTTGATGACTTCAAACCAATCTCTTTATCTAACTGCCTTTATAAGATTGTGGCAAAAATTATTGCCAAAAACATCAAAGTAGTTCTCTCGGAATCAATTTCTAAGGAATAATTTGGCTTTCTGGAGGGACATCAGATACATGAAGCGATCGAGGTTGCTCAGGAAGGCCTTCATAGCCTAAATATAAACAAATCTAGAGGAGCCATCTTGAAGACTGATCTTTCAAAATCCTATGATAGAGTATGTTGTTCATATATAAGATTAATTCTTACACATTTAGGCTTTGAAGTTCCTTTTATTACTTGGGTGATGGAATGTATCTCAATTGTTTCCTTTGTTGTGTTGATCAACGGGGAAGCATCCCCTTTCTTCAAATCTGAGAGGGATCTTAGATAGGGATGTCCTCTATCCCCTCTCTTGTTTTCGTTGGTAGCTGAGGGGCAAAGCAGGGCTATTGACTATGCTTCATTTAATGGTGATTTTCAAGGCATCCCAATATCTCCTACTTTAAGGATCACCCACCTCTTATTCGTGGATGATGTATTGATATTTTGCAACGGTCTTCCCAAGAACACAGAGAAGTTGGCAGAGATATTAGAACTATTCAAGAATGCTACTGGCATGTTGATAAATCAACATAAATCTACACTTTCGTCTACATGTATGGTGGAAGCTGATATAGCCTTTTACAAATCTGTCTTCCCCTTTCATGTTTAGGTTGTCAATGAAGGCCTAAAATACCTGGGGTTTATGCTCAAACCCAACTGCTATCTTAAATCTGATTGGTTGTGGCTAATTGCTAAACTAGAGAAATGCCTAAAAGGTTGGAGTTTCATATGGCTTTAAAGAGCGGGAAGACTCATCCTGGTAAAATCGGTACTGGAAGCTATTCCAATATATTGGATGTCTCTATCTTGGATTCCAAAAGGGGTTCTGGAGCAAGCTGTTTTAAATTTATATGGTTTGGTCCTAAAGATCAACAAACACCCCCGTGGGCCAAGTGGGACAAATTGGAGAGACCAAAATCTCTAGGAGGGTGGGGATTAAAAAATATCTTCCTTTTCTTAAAGTCTCTAGCAACAAAGGTGGGGTGGAGATTAATTTCGACTAAGAGTATGTGGAATATGGTGGTGGAAAATAATTACATTCATCTGGATTATTTGGAAGACTGGATTCACAAACTAGACAAGACCAATACAAATACCTCAATTATATGGAAAGAGGTTATTAATTCATTTCAAGTTGTTGGGGATGGTCTGGATTGGAGGATTGGCAAAGGCAATAAGGTTCGGATTGGGGTGGACCCATGGCCAGGTAGCGGGATCTCACATGTACTTCCAAATGATGTTCTCGATTGGATGCATGCCCAAGGGTACTGTTATCTATCCCAGATTTCAGACCCTCCTAGGACTACAATTTGGCACCAGGCTTGGAAGAGTGTTGATGTGTTGGGATTAGATGCTCAAGCAACCCCTTTTTGGGACAACTATTCCCATGCGCTTCAATCTTCACACATTAGAATCACTGACAGAGAAGACGAGTTGGTTTGGCAACATGTTCCTCATGGGCACTATACTCCTAAACTTGGATATATCCATTTAAATTTGGATCTATATCAGAGAGAGCCTAGATGGTGGTGGAAAGGCCTCTAGAAGGTGAGATGTCCATTGAAGGTAAAGATTTTTATGTGTTGTGTTTTATACAATAAAGTGCCAACCTGGGACAACATGAAAAAGAGGTGAATCGAAGGGCTAGGTTGGTTCCCCTTATGTAGAGTGGAGTCTGAATCAGTCCATCATCTCATTATCTCATGTCCTTTATCATGTCAAACTTAGAAAGAAGTATCTTTGTCATTACACCAGGACTGTGTTTGAACATGTCCCTCTATGGAACAGGTTTGGAAAGACTGGCTACAAGTTTCGAATAATAGGAGAATCAAAGCTCTTCCTTTAATAATATGTTGGGGGCGTGGTTGGCTCGTAATTCGTCTATCTTTAATGATAGACCTTCCATACCTAAAATAGTTGTTGCTCAAGTATTAAGTATTCTTTCCCACTTCCCGCTGGAAAAAGACTCCCCTGCAGTATGAATCATACAATCAGAACAAATTGATTACTCAAAGCCATGGGATTTTTTTTATGGAGCTTCTCGTAATGAAAATCAATCTTGTGGAGGGGGAGCTATTCTTTTTCTCTCTTTACAACACTCTTTCAAGCTCAAAATGGGTTTAGGACCGGGTACTAACAACTACGTTGAACTTATGTCCATCAAACTCTTACTTTTATTTGCAGGATAAAAAGGGGTACAAACCATCCAAATATTTGGGGAATCTATGATAGTGATAAATTGGATTCGGAAAGCTCAGCAATGCCATAATATTATGTTGCAACCTATTCTGGAAGACGTTTTTAGATTTTTGGACTCATTTGAATCCTTTGATATTAAACATGTCTACAGGGAGCGGAACCGCGTAGCAGATTCTCTTTCAAAAGAAGGAATTCAGATCCCCTTTGGAAAGTGGCTAATAACTGAATCAAGGGGAGAGGAAACATATGATTTCTACCACCGTCCCTTCATTGAAGGACTTCCCTTATAAATCTCTAAAGGACTACAATCTCATGGTCCGATACCTCAGTTTTTTTTTAGGATGATTCCCAACAACTTTTGGTGAAGCATATTTCCTCTGGACCACAAGAAAATTAAGGCTATGCATGATTGGTAGTGTCCCAAGACTCTGAAAAGCTTACATGGCTTCTTAGGCCTTACAAGTTACTATAGGAATTCCTTCATGTATTTGATACTTGGCACCTATATCTTATTAGTCAATGCTTCCAAATCAAAATGAACCATCATAGTTTGAAGTATTTTTTGGAATAGAGGTTGACATCACTAGAGTAGCACAAGTAGGTCAGTGAGATGTCATGGTATGATTATGGGGTCATATACATGATGGGTGAAAAGACTGTGGTGGTCGAAGCTTGTCTAGGAAATACGGCAAGGAAGGACCTCTCTTTGCTTTATCATTATCAATACTAAATTGGCTTATAGAGGCCCATCAAGAATGGTTGGCTAATGATGTAGTGGTTCTTTCCCATTCTAACATGAAAGGAATCATATATATATATATATATATATATATATATATATATATATATATATATATATGTCAATAGGGTTTAGGCCGAGTAGTTTGTGCTGAGGGGTGTTTTCCCTCCCACGCAAGTTCAATTCTCTAAAGTGACATGTTGAGCTCTTAAATGAGCAAGCTATCGAAAAAGCCTCAGATTTAAAAAAAATATGATAAACATGTTTTTGAGTGGGTAGACAAATAATTTTTTAAGCTGAAAAATATTCAACACACCACAACCCTTCAAATTTTTATCTTCATAACACTTTTTTTAACTCTCTTTATTTTTCTTTCTTTTTTTTCATGGTTTATCTTCTCTCTTTTTATAATTATCTAAATTTGATTTAGTAAAAAAATTCATTTTAAATTTTAATCTCATATAAAAAATACTTTATATATAAACATATATTTTTATTTTTATTTATTTAAATATGATTTTCTAAACTTTTTCTCCTTTTATATTTTAATTTTTAATATACATTTTTAAAATATTATAATATTTTATTTTTTTTTAATTTAAAAATATTAAATAAAATATATATTTTTAACACTTTAAATTTTTTAATCTCATCTAAAAATATATTTATATAAAAACCATTTTAAAAGTATTATATCATCATTTTCCTAATTTAAAAATATTAAAATATATCGACTCTTGAATGAGGACCACAAAGAACAAAAATTGTGTATAAAAATTGAAATTTTCAAAGAGTATTAAATAATGTTTCAACAATATAATCATGATTACTTTTACTTTTTCATCTCGACAAGTACACTCTTTAATTACTTTGAAAAGTATAAAATATTATTACATTTTAATTATAAAATATTATTATACCCGTGGAAGGTTATGTATATTATAATCGTCTCTTAATCAACTAAGCTTTGACTTTGTAGGTTTGCATGCAAATCTCTTGTTAAACTTTGAGTTGAGACATTGTTTGTTTATTTTGGTTTCTTTGTGCTTCATTTAGCAGGCTCTTTTAGTTGCCCATTGAAAAAATTATGAACATAATCTAGGTAAGGGCTTTCACTTGGAATAAAATGATTATTAATATTTTCGCATAACCATTAATATAAAAAACTAACTTTTCACTCGTTTTGATTTTATCTTCGTACCTTATGTTTCAGTCTAGCAAAATTTGTATTACGTAAGGTTTGTTACCATATGGTCTTGGGTTTGAGCCCCACGTTTGGATCGTGTGTTGCTTGTTTTCTTTTTGTATCTGTTTTTTCTTCCTTCAAAGGTTGCAGTAAAAATGGTGTTTTTTTTTGTTTATTTCTTTCCACATTTGGGCCGGATTTGAACATTTTTCTTTATTGCTTCAAAGATTTCAAAACAATAACATTCGTTTTTCCTCTTTCACATTCTAGTTGGAATTGAGCTTTTTTCTTTCCTTAAACATTGAGCAACAATAGCAGAGATAAAGATTGTTCATGTGGATGCAAATTACCTCCATGTTTCACTTGGGATGTACAAAAAGCAATGACCCATCTTATTCCTTATCACCCGTCGACCTATTTTGAGGTTTCATTTCATCTTTGTTTCGCTTACATCCATGGATAACTTACATTGACATTGTAAAACATCAGTTTATCTCAAAATTGTATAGGTCATTTGATCCGGATTTATAAGCATAACAAATTAATAATAGATTGAATACAATAACACAAAGATACATAGAACAACAACATATATCCAGTGAACAACAACTTCTATTGAATAAATAAAATAGGTTGAAACTGTAAAACTGCAGAACTGGAAACAACTTGCTCGAATGGTGGTAGCTATCTATGAGAAGAGATGTGGTTGCTACGCGCATTTGTTTGAGAAGAATGATTACAATGAGGCTCCAGAGACCTTTTTAACATCACTTATGAATGATTACAATGAGGCTCCAAAAACCTAACACTAGGAAATGAAATGCCAAAAGTTATGTGGGCCTCAATGGGTAAGTTGGTACCTCAACTTCCAAGGGGTCGTAACTTTTGCATACGACCTCTGTTTTAGGCACATGATAGACCTTTGGAAAGGTATTTTCGAGAACTACACATTATGTCATCAAACTCTGACTTCGTCTACAATTTGACTGTGGAAAGCAAAAAAAAAACATCGATTATGGCCCCAAAACGACCCTGGAAGTACATAAAGATATACTAACATGAAAACTTCCAAAATAAGCTAGTTGGATTAGGTGGGAGGCCACCATTCTCCACCTGGAAGTTGTGTAGGGCTCCAGACAACCCAAAAGTGTAGAACCCATAATTACAAAGAATTACAAAAGAATGTGTTCAACTAAAAACTTTCAAGAGGAGCCAATTGGAATAGGTGGGTGGCCACCAATATCCATCTGGATCAGTCCTCCCCCCTTACAAAGCAATGGTCTCCATTGTGTTGAGTGCCCCCATCACGTGAGACAATTTTTGCTAAATTTACCTTCGGGTGAGCCACTTTCCTTGGTACAGGAGTTGCCCTGCCTTGACAACCTGAAAAAGTTGGATCCTCTGTTGGCGAGTGTCCTTGACCTGTGTGTCCACTATATGATCAATGGATGCTTGTTCCATGCAATCAGGGTTGAGTTTTGTTGGTGTCAATTGTTCTACGATCTCTGAGGTGTCCAATAATGGTGGAAAATATGGTCGGAGGAGGTCCACATTGAACACGGGGTGTAAACCAAGGAAGGGGGGAGTGTTAAGCTCAAAAGCATTACCACCCACAACCTTCGTGGTAATGTAAGGCCCATAGAGAAGTGGACAAAGCTTTCGATGGGGCCCTGTAAGGCATTCTTTTTGCAAATGTAACCAGACCTTGTCTCCCATATGAAACTTGTGTGGTACCCAGTGTTGATCATGGCATTGCTTGTACTTAGCATTGGATTTCTGTAAAATCTCATGGACCTATTGGCGAATGTGTTGAATCCGCTCAATGAATCTGGTGGCTTTGTCAGGCTCAAACTGAACATGGGAAGAATCTGTTTGTGTGGTTTCAAGAGGTAGTGCAACATCAATGGGACCCAAGGATTGGAATCCCAACCCCACCTGAAAGGGGCTATGGCCAGTGGAGCTATGGAGAGCCTTGTTGTAGTTGTGTTGAACATAGGGAAGACTCTCATCCCATGTACGTGGATGCTTAGAGATATACATGCGCAGTATGTGCACAATCATCCGATTGACAACCTATGTTTGGCCATCGGTTTGAGGGTGGAAGGAAATGGATTTAGTGATATTGGTGTCCAACAATAACTAGAGACTCGACCAAAATCTGTTGAGGAACCTACTATCTTGATCGGAGATGATGGTCTGTGGTATCCCAAAATGGACCCACTCTCGTTCGAAGAAGAACTTGGTAGTATTTTCCACTGTGATGCTCTTCTTGCACGCTGTGAGAATGGCCATGTTCAAAAACCGATCAACCACCACAAATATGCAATCATTTCCTTGCTTGGTGGATGGAAGCCCAGACATGTAATCCATCAAGATGGATTCCCAAGGCCTCTCGGGAGTAGGAAGAGGGGTGTATAATCCTTTCTTCTTGATGGCTATGTTGGCAATGACACATGCAGTGTAAGATCTGATATACTTGTTGATGTCCTGTCGAAGTTTTGGCCAATAAAAATGTTTTTGTAGAATGACCACAGTTTTCTCCACAGCAAAATGTCCTGCCATCCGACTGTAGTGAGACTTCCAAATCAGCTTTCCACGCTCACCTGCATGAACACAGAGATGGCCCAAATGGCATAACAATCCATCTTGAATGTGAAAATCTGTGAAATTTGCGCTTGTATTGAAGAACTGATAAGTGGTGGTGAAGTCAGGATCTCGCTGATAAAGTTGGGGCCACTCAGATGTCTCATTCCCATAGGAATGGAGCACGATGGTGAGTGAAGCCATGGGAGGTCAACTAAGGCAGTCAACAACACGATTTGTGCTCCCTATCTTATAGTTGATGTTGAGATGGAACTGTTGTAGGTATGTGGACCACTTTTGATGGCTGTCATTCTGCAACTTACCTTGTGTCTGTATGAACTGCACAAACTTATGATCGGTGTGGATTAGTGTCTCCTTTCCCAGAACGTAATGTTTCCATTGATGGCATGCTTTCATAACAAAATACATTTCCTTGTCATAGGTGGGGTATTTCCGGACAGTATCTGAGAGTGTCTCAATATGGTATGCTACTGGATGACCGTGTTGAGTGAGAACTGCACCTAAAGCATAGTCGTATGCATCAGTCTCAATCTCGAACAATTGTTGCAGATCGAGTAAGGAGAGTATTGGAGCTGAGCACAAGATATGATTTAGAACATCAAATGCTCGTTGTTGTGCCTTCCCCCATGCAGAATTTTCCCTGCCACCGCCCTTGGTCACTTGGCTGAGGGCCCATGCAATATGGGAGAATAACAACACGAACCATTGGTAGAAGTTGGCAAGTCCCAAGAAGCTACGAAGCTCGGTTAGTGTGGTTGGGGCTCGCCAATCACGGATGACTTGGATCTTAGCTGGATCCACATGCACCCCATGCTCATAAACAATGTAGTTGATCCAGATTTATGTAGGAACACAATGAAATACAGAAATACACATAAATGCAGAGGTGCAGCGGAAATAAGACTTCATTTCATTAATAACAAATGACTGAAATATGCTTACAGACAGAATGGAAATAAACTAGCTAGGGCGCTGGTAGCTTATCTCTGAGAAGAGATGTGGTTGCTACTCGCATCCGTGAGAAGATGATTACAATGAGGATCTAGAGGCCTTTTTATAATAGACAAGAATGCCAAAAGTCATAGACATCCAAAAACCTAACCCTAGGAGATGAAGCGCCAAAAGTCATGTGGGTCCCGTTTGGGTAAGTTAGTACATCAACTTCCCGGGGTCGTAACTTTTGCATACGATCTCCGTTTTAGGCGTGTGATAGCTCGTTGGAAAGGTATCATCGAGGAGATTCATTTTGGGGGCTCAATCATGATTTTATCTATTATTGAGAACCTCGATCTCAAAAAACCTTCATTTAGGCCCTCAAAATGGCCCCGGAAGTTAAAACCTGCTAAAAATAGTAAATTGCCAAAATTGCCAGAAAAATGTTTTGAGCCAGTCGAAAAAGGTGGGTGGCCACCGATATCCACCTGGATCAATCCTCCCTCCTTAGGAAGCAATGGTCCCCATTGCGTTGAGTTCCTCCATGAGATGAGGAAACTTCTGTTGAACTTGGTCCCTGGTGAGCCATTTGCCTTGGTGAAGGAGTTGGCCTGCTTTGACAACTCGATATAGCGGTATCCTTTGTTTTCGGGTGTGCTTGATCTGTGTGTCCATGATCTGATCAGTTCCGGCTTGTTCCATGCAGTCTGGATTTAACTCTGTTGGTGTGATTTGTTCTGCCATGTCGGATGCGTCTAGTAGAGGTGGAAAGTAGGGCCGAAGGCGGTCCACATTGAACACTGGGTGCAGACCAAGGAATGGTGGAATGATGAGCTCAAAGGAATTTTCCCCTACAGCCTTGGTGAGGGTTTACGACCCATATCGAAGAGGACGAAGCTTGCGGTGGGCTCCA
>ML780023.1:558209-608464 GCA_009831015.1 Picea engelmannii | reverse complement strand
GCTGATCTTGCAAAGGTTCAACCAAATCGAGCCCCAACTCCTTATACCCCGATCTCGTTGGGGACATGCAAAGAAGGATTGAGAATGAGCAGACCGCTCTGATACCACTGATCTGGATTTATGTAGGAACACAATGAAATACATAAATACACATAAACGCAGAGGTGCAGCGGAAATAAGACTTCATTTCATTAATAACCAATGACTGAAATATGCTTACAGACATAATGGAAATAAATTAGCTAGGGCGTTGGTAGCTTATCTTTGAGAAGAGATGTGGCTGCTACTTGCATCCATGAGAAGATGATTACAATGAGGCTCTAGAGGCCTTTTTATAATAGATGAGAATGCCAAAATTCATAGTCATCCAAAAACCTAACCCTAGGAGATGAAGCGCCAAAAGTCATGTGGGCCCCGTTTGGGTAAGTTAGTTCATCAACTTCCCGGGGTCGTAACTTTTGCATACGATCTCCGTTTTAGGCGTGTGATAGCTCGTTGGAAAGGTATCGTCGAGGAGATTCATTTTGGGGGCTCAATAATTCCTTCATCTATCATTGAGAACCTCGATCTCAAAAAACCTTCATTTAGGCCCTCAAAATGGCCCTGGAAGTTAAAACCTGCTAAAAATAGTAAATTGCCAAAATTGCCAGAAAACTGTTTTGAGCCAGTCGGAAAAGGTGGGTGGCCACCGATATCCACCTGGATCAGTAGCCTAAGTATTGGACCATGTTCATGCCAAAGGATCATTTTTCCAAGTTGGAATATAGCTTGTGCTTTCGCAGAGTGCTCAACACCTGTTGAATATGTTGCATGTGCTCCTCCCAAGTTCTGTTGAAGATGAGGATGTCATCTAGATATACCACCACAAAAGAGTTGGTGAAGGGTCTCAATACATCATCCATCAATCTAATGAAAGTGGTTGGTGCATTTGTTAAGCCAAAGTGCATAACCAACCATTCGAAGAGTCCTTCTTTAGATTTGAAAGTTGTCTTCCATACATCAGTCGGTTCAATGGGAACCTGGTGGTAGCCAGACTTTAGGTGAATCTTGTTGAAGAACTTTTCCCCCTTGAGTTCATCAAGAAGGTCATTAATTCAGGGAATTGGGTACCAATTCCCGACTATGATTTTTTTTAATGCTTTGTAATCAATACAAATCTGCCAAGTCCCATCTTTCTTCTACACCAATACAATCAGTCTTCCGCAAGGGGAGGAGTAGGTTCTAATGTGCCCCTTTTGAAGCAACTCTTGGATCTGACGCTTGATTTCGTCATTTTCCATCAACAATTGATGATAGACTGGTCCATTAGGCAGAGGTGCACTAGGGATTAGATCAATTAGATGCTTGAATTGATAGTGTGTTGGTACCCCAGTAGGTGAGGAGAAAATGTCCACTTACTTCTATTGCAAAGAGAGGCTCTGTGTAGAGGCCACAGATGTGGAAACGACCTTCTTCTTACTATGCGCATGGATCAAAAAGAAGACGAACTTCCCAGTCTGTGAAATGACCTTACTACATTGCTTAGAAGATATTAAATAAATAGAGGTAGGCAGTGCTACCTATGGTATCCTATACAATTGTCTACACAAAGTAATAATAACACTACGGGGTCTAGACTCATACACAACATGTCTCTTCCACAAATATGGTTGTCCTATTAAAAGAACATTACAAACTTCAAGGGGAGTAATACCACACAATACCTCATCTTTGAAGGGCTTGATGTCGTGGGGAAGACGACATTGTTGCTTGATGCGAAGATATCTTCCTTGGTGAAGCCAGCCGATGGTGTAGGGATATGGGTATTGTGTCATCGAAAGGTCCAGCTGCTTGACAACCTCTATTGAGATCAGGTTCTTCTGTCTGTCTCTATCAACAATGAAATGAAGCAGAGCCCCCTTTACCCACATATGTGAGTGAAATAGGTGTTCCCCTTCCTCTAGTTCTTCTAGTTCGCTTGGATGGACTTTGGTCGTAGCAACAGTGGCATTGGGTTCGACAACAATAATCCACTTCCCTCCTTCTAGATTTGATTCGGAGTTGGAATCTTCCTCTAACTCAGAATCTTTCAGCTCGGCCACCAGTGACTACTTGGAGCAACATTCTTCAGTGTTGTGCCAAGGGATTTTATGGTATTCACACCACTTTCTCGTGTTCTTCTTCAACTTCTCATTACCCTTCTTGTGTTGTAGCTTGGAATGGTTGTCCTGAGAGTGGCCATATTTTCACTGTCCATTTTTTTGTGGGTTGGGGCTGCCTTTGCCCTGCTTTGGCTGTGAGGAGTTTGTAGATCCAAACTCTCGCCTCCTTTGCTTAAATTTCTGCTCGATCTTGACAACATATCTATAAGTCATACCTAATGAGGCAATGTCCAGAAAATCTATTTATGTTTGAATGTATCTATGCAAAAATCCATGGTATTAGAGCACCATATGTCATTCAAAGTCTTGGATACCCAATTTGGTACCCAAGGTATGGAAAATATTGGTGAAATATGGTATTGTATGGTCCCTTTCCTGACGCAACATGGTCCATCTTGTGTATTGGTCCTCGTAGCTTCCAACAGGGTAGTATTGTTCTTTAATGGCATCCATGAAATAATTCCATGTGGGGGCGACCACAAATATTGCAGATTCCTCTATGGCCTTTTGCTTAGAGTAAGTATCCCACCAATCCTTAACATGAGGGGTGACCTTGAGGAGTGAAAAAGTAATATTTTCCCTTTCGGAAAAATTGTGGACCGAAAAATACCCTTCGAGTAGATTCAACCATTTATCCACAACATATGCATCTACCAGTCCTTCAAATAATGGAATATCAAAATTTACTTGTACCTTGAAGGGGGTTGCATGGAAGCTTGATAAAGATACGTCTCCTATGGGAAACTGCCAAAGGATCTGTGCAAAGTTGTCCATCATTTCGTTCCTTTGTCCCGCAAGGGCTTCCTCGAGCAAAATTTTAAAAGGATATCCTACTTCATCATCTTTCTTCTTGTCCCCCATGGGTTTTTTTAGGGCTCAACATGACGGATATTGCAAAGGATCGACTGGTTCGAGTCCCAACTTCTTGTACCCAGATCTTGTCGGGGACATCCACGAAAAAAATAAATAATTGAAGAGAATATCGCTCTGATACCACTGATTCAGATTTATGAGTGGAACGAAATGAATAATAGACTGAATAAAATAACACAGAGATACAGAGAACAACAACAGATATACAATGAACAATAACTTCTATTGAATAAATAAAATAGGTTGAAACTGTAAAACTGCATAACTGAAAACAACTTGCTCGAATGGTGGTAGCTACCTCTAAGAAGAGATATGGCTACCATGCACATCCATATAAGCATAATGATTACAATGAGGCTCTAGAGGCCTTTTTAACATTACCCATGAATGCCAAAACCCTAGACATCCAAAAACCTAACCCTAGGAGATGAAACACCAAAAGTTATGTGGGCCCCGATGGGTAAGTTGGTACCTCAACTTCCTCGGGTCGTAACTTTTGCAGACGACCTCCGTTTTAGGCGCGTGATAACCCATTGGAAAGGTATTTTCGAGAAATAAACATTATTCCATCAAACTTTGACTTCGTCTACATTTGACTATGGAAATCCAAAAAAAACATTGTTTAGGGTCCTAAAATGGCCCTAGAATTACAAAAAGATGTACTGACATGAAAACTTCCAAAATAAGCCAGTTGGATTAGGGGGGTGTCCACCAATATCCACCTGGAAGTTGTGTATGGATTTAGACAACCCCAAAATTTTAGAACCCACAATTACAAAGAATTATAGAAGAATGTGTTGAGCTAAAAACTGTCAAGAGCAGCCCGTTGGAATAGGTGGGTGGCCACGAATATCCATCTGGATCATCCTTGGTGGGTTTTTCAGTGGTTTTATATACCGATATTCTCATATATCTCTCACAAGTTTGTAACATAGTTTATTTCCTTAACATTTATGTGGTGTATATTTTTTTGTTGATGGATCAATACACTATTTTCTAGCACCATTGATTTTGTTAAAATTGTGACTATTGTTTGTAATGGTTCAATTGCTTGAATTTTTTTACTATAAAAAATGTTATTATTTATATTAAAATGTTTAAATTCATGTAAACCAACTTCCAAGAGCCCTTGTTTGATAGTCAGGTGAAATAATAAAAACATACATAAGGAATCGAGAATAACTACTTATCATGTAGATGGAATTCCAAAAGAGAAAACAAAACCAACGAGACTAGAATACCAACAAGCAAGGCCAGACGATGCACAACCTTAAATATTTAATGGTTTGCATGTAGATGATGAACAACGACCTTCTAAACTGTTACAAATTCCACCACTAATGAGACAAAGATCTGACCTTCCCTCTTGTAATCCATTATGCTTTTGTACAGGTTGATTGACCCTTCATTACAAGGTATTTACCATTTCCATAGTTGCATGTGGAATCCATATGATAATTGTGGAGATCGCTATATTTGTTATTCAAAATCTAAAGCGTAGAACCTTAAGATCATAGTCATTTCTAAAAAAATTTGAGATACCATGAAGTTATTATTTATTTTCTCCAACTACTCTAAATCAAACCCATACACTAACACTACCCCTCTATAGTTTATCCTCCTCCTGTTGTGAAGGTGGAGGTCAAGGCGAAGCCTTTATGGGATGTGGAGATCAATGGATCGGGAGAGAGGTGGGGGGCATAGCAGTGATGGTATGTTGCCCCTTCTTTCTTTTTAAAATTGAGTTTTCTTCTTTTCTATTTAGGATCCTAGACACAAGCTCAATACCCTAGGGTTTAGTAAAATCTTGTGTGAAAATATGGCTGCAACTGCCTCTAATGTATATTTCGCTTTCCATGCTTTTACTACTTGAGTTGAAAATTAATTTATCTCTTGTTAAGAAAAACAATTGGCGAGGGTGATTGATTATGGATTTTGAGTTTAGGGTTTATTGGAAGGAAGACGATTGGAATTGATAAATGTATAGGGAGAATTCGGTTCCCTTTGTTACATTTGTCCTAGAATCGTAAACTTTTGATAAAATCGAGATGTGTCTTTATGTGTATATTTTTTTTTCCTAAAAAAAAGTATAATTTTATTCATCCGAAGAGACAAAATTACATTTTGTAGGTGCTAGGTGAGCACATTCCAGTATACTGGAGTAAAGAGTGTGAGGGATGGTGCCCAAGGGCCGTCAAGTTCCCTGTAAGTGATCTCATAGTAGGTTCCCCTCATATCCATAGAAGGAAAAAAACCATCAAAAAATAGTTACAGTTCAAAAATCATCCATCCCCAAAGGGCCATAGAGGAGAAATAAATAAAAAGTCTATCCAGTATCGAACCAGGAAACATGTGCATCAGGTGCCAAATATGTACATAGTATATTTAGAAAACAAGGTAAAAAGTGAGCCACATCTTAATGCTAAAATTGAGCTGGTCCGTCGATGAAGGGGCGGTGGAAGAAACCGTGTGCATTATCTCCATTTGATTTAGTTATATTCCAGTGACCAAAAGGAAGTGGGATTCCTTATTTTGACAGAGTGTCCGCTACTGAGTTCTGGTTCTTGTAAACATGTCAGAGAACAACGGAGTCAATAGATTCTAGTATATTGAAGATCTCCTCCAAAATGGGAAGTAGTAGAATATTATGGCAGGACTGGGATTTTCGGGACCAGTTGATGACATTCATAGAGTCCCTGAAAAGTTGGATGGTGAGTATCCCCTGGTGACATGCAAATTTAAGCAGAAGAAGAAGAGCCATGAGCTCGGCATAGCTTTTTTTCCATGTCCCAACCTCATTTTAATTTTATAGAAGTGTGAGTTAGAAAAATAAAAGACAACCTCACCCCCATAGAGGAGATTTTGAGAAGCACCATCGAAATAATCCCAGGGAAATGAAGAGTCTATGAGTTCTGGCTATATTGCACTGATGGCAGGCTTGTTCTTTTCATGAGAAAAATGAGCAAGGATCGAAAGGCTCATTGTTGCAATAATTTTAGGGACGATTTCCTTTTCCGTGAATATGGCCGAGTTCCTAGCCAACCAAATACCCCAACTAATAAGAAAAGGTAAATCTTTGATCTTATTATGTGCAGGGTCTTGTAGCCAATTTTTCCAATCCATCTCCAAGGAGGGGCCGCTCCAGTCACATGGATACCTCAAGAGAGCAGTTGTTTCATTCCAGACTTTCCTAGAGAAAGGGAAGAAAATGAGTAGGTGTGCCATAGATTAGTTTTTGGCTTTACAGAGAGGGCACCATCCTAGCCCAATAATCTGGCGCTTTCTCATATTGTCCCATGTGGAGACCTTGTAAAATAAGGAATACCACATAATTATTTTAACCTTTAGGGGGGATTCGATTTTCCACAATCCACTCCACCATCAACACAATTCTCTTTGGAGAAGGTCGATATTTAGTGCAATATAACCCAATTTTGGTGTGTACACCCCATGGGGAGCCTTTTGCCAAACTAGTTCATCATCCTCGTTCGTGAGTCATATATGTCCAAACCGAAGAGAAAAAATGTAGTTTTCCCAATTCATGTGGAGGTTGCGATCCAAGACAAGGGAAGAAGAACTACGCCACCCCTAATGCCATATATTTGTAGAGCTCGGGTCTGCAATTTCATTTAAATAGAAGATTCCATGAAAGTGAAGTTGGTATAAAAGGGCATGTGGTAGACTATGAGAGTTTCCACTCCCTGGCCCTGGATCAATCCCAATGCGAACCTGGTTCCCCCTGCCAAATTTCTAGGCTAATACATCTCCCACAACATGGAAGGATTTTTCCACCACTTTCCAAATGATTGAACAATTTTGAGTGGACTTATTAGGCCTTCGAATCTAGTCCCCCACCGAATTTGGTTGAATATACTTGTGTTCCACCACTAATGACTAAAGGCTAGTGGTTGATAATAGTCTCTAGCAAAATTTGGTGGCCAGAGATTTCGAGAATATGAAAATGTTCTTTAAACCCCAACCTACCAATGCTTTTGGGCAGGCTAGTAGCTCCCAATTTTCCCAAGGAAATATAAAATGGTATTTAGACCCTAACCATATGAACTGGAAGCACATACGACAAACCTTTTCCAATATCCCTTTAGGAATCTAGGCCGAGAGGGGCATCCAGTAAACTGGAATGGACTCAAGAACCGATTTAGTCAAGGTCAATTTGTCAACCTGAGAGAGCCACTCATAGCTCCAGACATTTAGTATCTTCTCAATCTTTTCCAAGAGCCACCACCAGTCTTCTTTGCAGTATTTATTTGCCTTGAGTTTAAATCCCATGTATTTAATTCCTAGAGAGAGGTCCTAAGTCGGGAAAAAAAATATGTAAATATCCACTACCTCCTCATCTAGACCGATTAGGGTTAGAGAGGATTTTTGTGGGTTTATAACCATCCCAATGGCTAACCGAAAAAGATTGAGTATGTCAGCTAACTTTTCAACATCCCTGGGTCATCCACTACAGAAAATTAGCACATCATCTACAAAAAGTAAGTGAGTGATAAAAAGATCTGAAGAGGTCTGTATTCCTTGAAATTCCCCAGAGGAAGCAACGATTCCAATGCTCTACTTAAACCTTCTACAACCAAAAGGAAAAGGAGTGGAGAGAGGGGGTAGCAGTGCTGCAAGCCCCTTTCTGAAATGAAGAAAGGTGAGGTTGCCCCATTTATAAGGATAGCAAAGGAGTCTGAGGAGATACATTCCATGATCCCCTTAATGAAGGGAACCTTGAACCCCAAGTGAGTAAGGAGTAACCTAATAAAAGACCAGATAACACGGTCGAAAGCCTTTGATAGGTCAATCTTCAATATGGCCCCTTTTCCCCTGGAAGATCTGAGGTTGTGTAGTCCCTCCTGGGCCACTCCAATGGATTCATGAATATGGCAACCATTCAAAAATCTAAATTGTTCTTTTGAGATAGAGACCGCTAGTATTGGTTTTAATCACCTTGCAATGATTTTTTCCACTATTTTGTAGAGACAATTGCAGAGAGAGATGGGTCTGAAATCATCAAAGGAGCAGGGTTCATCCGATTTTGGAATAAGTGCAATGAAAGTTGTGTTGAAAGGGGAATGAATCCTCCCATTTCTCCTAGATTCTTCAATAACATGGAGGACATTGGCAACTAACATCTCATAAAAGCAAATATAAAATTCAATCGGCCACTTGTCTGGCCCCAAGATTTTGTCTTTCTGGAAACTATGAAGTGTTGGGTATGTGTTATATTATTTGCATGAGTAGTAGTTTGCCTCATTTTTAGTGTTGCCTCGATTTTCGTTTCCATTGTTGCATGGTTTTTCGACACATGGTTTTTTTTTCCGATGGTTTTCTATTTCCGGTTAAGGAATTAGGGTTGTTGACTAATCCAGGTCATTGGGTTTGGGTTTTGGATGTTCTTGGCTCCTATATGTATATTGTATTGTAAACAATGTATCACTATGAATGAATGAATATAGAATATGTTGTTTTTCCCGGTTTGGGTTTCAAGGGGAAAAATCTTTGTGTAATGTTTGTATTTGCCATTGTATCTTTTATGTTCTTTTACTAAAACTCTATTTGTATCAGAGCTTTGTTGGCTTCAGGGGGACGCATTTTTGGTCAAGGGTTTGGCTCAAGACTGTGATAAGCCTTGTTATAGTGGGAGATCTATGGTATTGATTTTTCAGGTGAAAAGAAATGTCGGGCAATTTGAAAATGGAGATCAAGAAGTTTAATGGGAAAAGTTTTGAGTTGTGGAAGATCAAGATGGAAGATCTGTTGGTGGACAAAGATCAGTGGATCATGGTAGATCCAGGTACTGCACCTACAGGAACTTTAGCAGATGACTCTAAAAAGTTGGATCGGAAGGCAAAGAGCACAATCCGACTGTGTCTCTTAGATTCAGTATTATTGAATGTGTCATAGGTAGCTACATCCAAGGATTTATGGGATAAGTTGGAGAAGTTGTATCAGTCTAAGTCCCTAGTAAATAAACTATTCTTGAGAAAGAAATTGTATAACCTAAGGATGAGATATGGAGACTCGGTGGTAGAGCATTTGAATGCCTTCAATACTATGGTAAGTCAATTAGTATTTGTTGAGATTAAAATTTTAGATGAAGATAAGTGTATCAATTTACTGTGTTCTTTACTAAACTCGTGGGATAGTCTGGTTATGGCCATAGGTAGTAATATAATTGCCTTGAAGTTTGATGAAGTGGTCTCATCCTTGTTGTCAAAGGAGATGAGACGGAAGAATATGGAAGGACAGAGGAAAGATGCATTATTTGTAAGACGATGCTCCCAGGAAAGAAATAGATATAAGTTCTCAAGTGGGATATCTAAGTCTAAGGGTAGATCTAAATCTCTCGGAAAGTTTGTAAAGGTATGTTGGAGACGTGGAAAAGAAGGGCAGTAGAAGAAGCAGTGTAGATCCAAATTTGAGAAAAAGAAGGGATCTGAAGAATCTCCTTCTATAGAAGAAAATACCTCCAAGGAAGAAGGAGAGGATGTGTACTTGGCTTCTTCAAGCACACATGCAGATCATGAGGCATAGTTGGTTGAATTGGGTGCATCCTTTCATATGACTCCCCATAGGGAGTGGTTATGTGAATATGAAAGGTATGATGGAGGCAATGTTTTCCTAGGTGATGACTCGACAACCAGAATCATAGGTTGAGGAAAAGTGAAGTTGAGGCTCATAGATGGAAGGATTAGAACACTACCCAGTCTTTTTCACATCCCAAGATTGGCCAGAAATTTGATTTTTGGGAGAAAAATGGACGGTGCAGGGGTAAAAACAATATTTGAAAAGGAAATTTGCAGTATGGTTCGAGGAGCAATGGTGTTGTTGAAGGGAGTTCTGTTTGGAAATCTATATAAGATGCAAGGAATCACTATTAGTGATGGGTGTAATAGTTCCATTGTGCTTGATATTGGAGTTGAAGAAGAAAGAAATCCTACAGTCTTTGGAGAAAAGGTTATGATGTGGCATCAAAGACTAGGGCATATCAGAGAGAAGGGTCTTCAACTACTACATGGTAAAGGTATGGTTGAAGGTATGTCTAACTGCTCTCTATATTTTGATTTCTGTTAACATTGTGTATATGGGAAGCAGAATCAGGTAAGATTCCCCTCTGGTGCAATGAGGGCAAAAAGAATTTTACAGCTAGTTCACAGTGATGTTTTTTTACCTGTGTCGGTCCCATCATTGGGAAAATCTGTGTACTATGTCTCATTTATAGATGACTTCTCGAGGAATACTTGGATATATTTCCTCAAGAATAAATCTGAAGTCTTTGACAATTTTAAAGAGTTTAAGGCTCTTGTTGAGAATCAAACAAAGAAAATAATTAAGGTGTTGAGGACAAATAATGGCAGAGAGTTCTGCGTGAATTAATTTGAAGAATTCTGTAAGAAGTGCGGTATTGCAAGGCAGAAAACTACTCCATATACACCTCAATAGAAGTCTAGTGGTGTCAGGTTAGGGCAAGAATTCTAGGTAGAGGCAGTGGGTACTGCATGTTCCTTGGTCAACATATCACCCTCATCAACGATGGATGACAAGACTCCAAAAGAGGTATGGAATGGTAAGAAACCTTCTCTCACATATCTCAAGGTATTTGGCAGTGATGCATATGTTAATGTTCCAAAGGAAAATATGAGTAAGCTAGATAAGAAGGTTGAAAAGTGTATCTTTATTGGATATTAAGATGGTCTCAAAGGTTATAAGCTTTGGAACCCATAAACTAAGAAGGTAGTGTATAGTCAATATGTGGTATTTAGAGAAATGAAGGATGTTGTTAAGCAGAAAGTCCTACCAAGTAAGGAAGAACTAGAGAAAATAGAGTTTTATTTAAAGGATAATGAATTAGACTCTACAGAATAACATGAATCAAAAGAAGAAGATCCTCCTACTCCAGTATTGAGGATATCGGTTCAAGAAAGAAGGCTACTAGAAAGGTATACTCCATTTGATTTTCGTTCAGATTTTTCTTTGTCTATTACTGATGATGATCCTAGAACTGTCAGGGAGGCAGTGGATTTAGAGGATGAAAATATCTGGAAAAAGGCCATGGACGGAGAAATGGAAGTCTTAGATAAGAATGAGGCTTGGGATCTAGTGGAGTTGTCGACTGGAAGAAATCCCATTGGCAACAAATGGGTATTTAAAAAGAAGTTTAATGCATAAGGGAGAGTGGAGAAATAAAAAGCTCGGTTAGTAGCAAAGGGTTATTCCCAGGTTGAGGGAATTTATTTTGGTGATATTTTTTCTCCTGTTGTCAAGTTAACCTCTATAAGATTTATGTTATATGTTGTTGTTGCATTTGATTTTTAAGTAGAACATATGGATGTGAAGACAACATTCCTACATGGGGATCTGAAAGAAGAAATCTATATGAAGCATCCAGAAGGATTTGTTGTGAAGGGAAAGAAGGAGCTGGTATGCAAGCTAAAAAAGTCCATGTATGGTTTAAAACAATCACATAGGATGTGGTATAAAAAATTTAATACTTATATGTTGGGACTTGGTTTCACAAGAAGCAAAGAGGATCATTGTGTGTATTTTAAATTAATTGGTGATCATTTGATTTATTTGGTCTTGTATGTGGATGACATGTTGTTGATAGGAAACAACAAGGAGATTATCCAGGATGTGAAAATTCATTTTTCCTCTAAATTTGACATGAAGGATCTCAGTGCTTCAAATTTCATTTTGGGCATGGAAATTAAAAGAGATCGGAAAAAGAGGAAACTCTGGTTAAATCAGAGAAAATATGTCGAGACAATATTGCAGAGGTTTAATATGCAGGAATGTAAACCGATCAAGGTTCATATTCATGTTCGTGTAAAGTTATCTGCGGATCAGTGTCCCAAGACATAGGAAGAGGAGGAGGACATGTCTCATGTTCCATATGCGAGTGCAGTTGGCAGTTTGATGTATGCAATGGTCTGTACTGGACCAAACATTGCACATGCAGTGGGAGTTATATGTCAAAACTAGGGAAGGAGCAATGGAAAACAGTAAAAAGGGTTTTCAGGTATTTTTCGTGGCACTACTAGCTATGGATTGTGATACCAAGGAAGACCGGGATTGGACAGAGTGTTGGATATACATGGATTTGTGGATGTAGACTGGGTTTTAGATCTAGATCTTAGGAGATCTACAAGTGGGTATGTGTTTAACTTGTTTAAAGGAGCAATAAGTTGGATGAGCAAAAGACAGGTTGTAGTGGCACTTTCAACTACAGAAGTTGAATACATGGTAGCCACTCATTCAAGTAAGGAAGAAATATGGTTACAAATATTGTGTTCAGGTATTGGGTTGGTACATCAAGCTATAAGGATAGATTGTGACAGTCAAAGTGCAATTTTTCTGGCGAAGAACCCGACTTATCATTCAAAGACAAAGCATATTGATATTCAATATCACTTTGTGAGAGACATGGTTGAAGAAAATAAAGTGTTGTTGATGAAGGTGGAAACTTTGAAGAATGTTGCAGATTCATTAAAAAAAATTGTGAGCACTGAGAAGTTCTCTTGGTGTAGAGGATCCATGGGCATTGCTGCCCTGGATTGTTGACTATGTAACCCTATAACCCCCTGTATGCAAAGAAAACAACAAGTGAGATAATGTTGGGTATGTTTTATATTCTTTTTATGAGTTGCATTTTTTGCCTCAAGAAATGTGTCACATTTTTGCCTTGTTTTTTTTGTTTCCTCGATTTTCGTGTCCATTGTTGGACGTTTTTTTGGCACATGTTTTTTGTGCCGATAGTTTTCTACTTTCGGTTAAGGAATTAGGGTTGTTCACTAATACAGGTCATTGGGTTAAGGTTTTGGATGTCGTTGGCTCCTATATCTGTATTGTATTGTAAATAATGGATCACTAGGAATGAATGAATATAGACTATGCTAGTTTTCCCAGTTTGGATTTTTGGGGGGAAAATATATGTGTAATGTTTGTATTTTCCATTGTCTCTTTTCTATTCTTTTACTGAAAATGTGTTTGCAGTAAATATTGTACAAGTTTAAAATCGACATGAAGTGTCTCCTTTAGTGCATGATCATTGACTTCAACAAATAAGTCTTTGTTTTCTTCTTGTCCACAAATCTGGGGTAGAATAGAGATAACGAGACAATATCTGCAATGTTTTCTCTCTTCTCAGCCTTGAACATGGATTTGAAGTGATTTTTCCCCATCTCGGCAAGACCTTTGAAAGATGAAACCTTCCTACCATCTTGGTCTTGGAGATTCCATATTGTGTTTGTAGCTTTTATTTCCTTTGCAAAAGCATGTAAAAATTTTGTATTCTCATCCCTCTTATCCAGCTAGATAGCCCAGAGTTTTAGCTTCCGGGACGCTTCTTTCTCAGCTAGCAGTTGTTGACACTTAGTTTCAAGAGATTTTAGATTCTCCCACGAGGTTTCAGTAAAAAATCCCAAATAATCTGATTGATAAAATTGTTCAATAAAAAATTCTAAATGTTCAAGTTCTTGTTCTTCTTTTTTCCATTTTTCTCAGGCCCAAGGGATCACCATTTGTTTTGTTTTTTTAAGATTGTCTGCAAAATGCACCACAACCGATAAACCCAATCTTGGGTCAAATGTAGTCCAATCGGACTTTAACAGGTTTTGGAAATTTTCATCAGAGAGACAAGAGGCATTAAATTTGAAGGGGGGTGTTGGCTTGACCGGACCACCCTCGAATTCCATCCAAACCAGTGAATAATCTGACTCACCCCCATAGCATATCCACTATCTAACTTGGAAGCGTAACTCCATCATCTTTTCTGAAACTAAAAATTGATCTATATGTTTGGCTACCCTAGCTTCCCCTGTCCTCATATTTCTCCAAGTAGGGTAGAGCCTCTGGGGGGAAACATCTAGGAGTCCATTGAATGACATAAGATGAGAGAACAGAGAATAATGATGGTCTAGGCGAGCATTTGGGCCGCAAACCTCTAAAACCCCCAAGGAAAAATTTAATTCTTCCCCAAAAATGAGGTTTTCAACCTTCAACAAATCAATCTTAAATACAAAATCCCAAAAGAGGTGAAAAAGAATGGTTTGTTCCTTAGAGATCTCAGAAGAGGGCTCGTCACTGGATACAGAGGATAGGGGTCTCGAGTGGGGCAGTGGGAGCAAGGTGCAAGAGGCTAGGGAGGGGAAAGGGACGAAGGGGGAAAGACCATCATTTATAAGGGTTGAGGGAAAAGGGAAGGCCAGGTCAAGAAGGGAGGGGGGACTGTCAAGCTTGAGAAATTTGAAAGCTAGTAAAGGATCATGAAAAAAAAAAGGGATAGAAAGATGCATACCCAGAAGTGCATCGATTGAGGGAATCTTGAGAGTTCCTTGTGAGTGGGGAGACGCCTAAATGGGAACCGAAGAGAGAGCCAATCCTTAACCGCACCAACTAGAATCATTTACATGCCCATCCGCAACCTATAGAGAGGTTGCGTGACCACTTCCCGAAGTAAGTAGAGATCACAAGGAGGATAAAGTATACAAGAAGCCCACGTGACCAATTTCCATAGTAAGTAGAGAGCATGATGAGGACGAAGTAGACGAGGAGCCTGATCTAGCTAAAGCAATCAGGACCTGTCGGACCTCTATTTGGGAGGGCCGAGTTGATTTCGAGTGTCCTCGGAAGGGCTGAGGGAAATATTTTAGTATATGCCCATGGGCATGGCATCTACGACATCGAAATGGAATTCCCTCATAATCAAGAATCTATGTCCTAGATATGCCCCTATTCGTAATTGTGAGCTCTTTCCACAAGCCTCCACAAATGTTTAATGAGACAAGGACACGTGTCAGTTCCATCTCCCCAGTTTCTCGAAATTAAAATTCGGTGTCCAAATAGGTTCCCAATAAATTCTCAATATCCTGAAATACCTTGATTGGCCAGAGATGGGGCGGAAGCCCTAGAAGGTGGACCCAAATGGGGAAGGAGTCTATTCTTTTGTAGGAAGCATCAAAGGTGGGATCCCATAGTTTTAGGAGTATCGGAGAGGAATCGATGGTCCAACACCCATTTAGTGCTCGATTTGCTTTTTCGGCCTCTGCAAAGATGATCAAAAACCATCCCCAAGAAAGTTGTCTGATATGGGGGGGCGTGAGAGTCGAGCCCCAAGAAAGTGTCACCCAATATTTTAGGGTTTTTCCACTGAAGTGATGGTCGTAGGATTTTCCCACCATAGATTTGTCCGCCATTTCCACAACCTCTGCCATAGATAAATCTTCACCCAGAATGGGATTCAAAAATTTCGAGGAGAGCTCGGTGCATTTACTCATTTTTCGACGATTCAATCCTGAGGGAGTGGTCATGTCCCCTTATAAATGATCTCTAATACGCCAAAGAAAACCAAAGAACATTCACAAGGAAAGATAAAAATAACACATGATATGAGCAAGCAAAATGAACCATTCATTTTATTTAGTAGAATAGGAAACCTTTATATAGAATAGGCTCAACATACAATGGTTTTGATAAAAAGTGGACCAATTCTAACTAACCAACAACTAGAAAAGGTCCCAAACCCTAACAACTATCTTATTTGACTAGTTCTTGGTCCTTGGGACTTGCGGCCAACCTCCCTAGTAGAGATGTGCCCCATGTATCCTTTTTTGTGAAGTGAACTACATATGGAAGGAAGTGCACCTTTGTGGTAACGCCCTGCTGGTATGCCTCGAGATGTGTGCTCTCTTCCTTGGGGAGTGCACCTTCCAACTTTCCCAATTCCTCCTTGTTTAAGCCCGGAAGTGTCCCAACTTCCGTGAGAAACTATGGAAGCTACTGAGACATGGAAGAATATGATAGCCATTTAGCTTGGACTGGAAGTTGACCCTTGCGACCCACCAGAAAGGAAGTGTGTTGTTGAGTGCGAGTAGTGGTGGTGCATGTATCTAGCACTATGTTCTGAAGGAGAGATGGTTGGAAATATGGAACCAACTCAGAGGAGTGAGAAATAATGACTTCTTCTTCTAGGAGTGGAGGCTCATAGAGTTTGAGACTGTTCATATTTACCACATCGTGAATACCCAACTATGGTGGAAAGTCAGGGCGATAAGCATTGTCTCCAATTTGCTGCAGAATTGTGTAAGGACCATAGTGGAGGGGTTTCAACTTGTGATAATGCTAGGAATGAAATCATTGGCGATCCATGTGAAACCAGACCTTGTCACCATGTGAAAAAGAGAGTGGTTGTATGTGCACATCATAATGGGCCTTATAATGTTGTTGGGAAGTTTGTAAATCCTCAGAAACGTGAGCTTGTTTACGAGCCAAGGTTTGAAAAAAGGATGAGGAAGAGGTTTTCTCTTTTCGCTATCGGGGAGTACCATAAGGTTTGAGTTGTAAAGGAAACTCATAGGGGGCATTAGGTTGATATCCAAAGAAATCTTCGAAAGGGGACAAACTAGAAACATGAATTGCCCTATTATAACTGTTCTAGAAAATGTGGAGGGTGGCATCCCACTGTTTAGATTTGGTAAACTGAATGTGGAAGGCATGGACCAGGATAGGGTTAACAACATTGTTTTTTCCATCCATCTATGGATGGAAAGAAGTGGAGTATTTGAGGTGACATTCCAAGAGAGACCAGAGAGTTTTCCAAAATGTATTGAGGAAACAAGCATCATGATCAGAGATAATGTTGGAGGGGAGACCAAAATGAGTCCACACATGAGTGAAAAATAGATTCATAGTTTGAGTAGTAGTAGTATTCTTAGTGCAACAGACAAAATGGCCATTTAGGAGAAGCGACACACAACCACCCAAATGGCATCATGACGATGAAAGGTCATGGGAAGACCAGTGATGAAGTCCATAGAGATAGATTCCTAAAGACGAGAGGGAATAGGTAAGGGCTTATGCAGACCATACTTATGGTTGGTCAACTTCTGCTGACTGCAAAGGGTACATGCTCATATAAATTTCTCAATTTGGCGTTGTAAGGCAGGCCAAAAGAAGTGACCCTGAAGATGTTGAGTATTTTTTAATATGCCAAAGTGCTCGTGATAAGAGGAGGCATGGGTTCGTGAATGAGAACAAGGATATCATCAGTAGTAGGAACACATAGCTTGTTAAGCTTATACAACCAACCATCATGAATGTGGTAGTCTAGGAAAGGGGTCTCATTAATGAAAATAGGTTGTTGCAAGGCAATTCAGATGGTACTAAAGAAAGAGTCAGAGGCATACACAGGCTTCTAATATTCATACGTAGCACAACAAACAAACAAGGTTTGAAGTATCTAAGGAGGAGGGCGGCTAAGGAGATCAGCCATGTGATTGGTATCCCCTTTCTTATATTGGATGACCAAGTCAAACTGCTATAGATAAGGAACCCACTTGAAGTGACGTTGTTCCTGGAGCTTAGAATGAGAATTAATAAAAATCAAAGGATGATGATTAGTACAAAGAATGGTCTCCTTACCCAAGATATAGTGGCGCCATTGTTTTAAGGCATGGACCAAGCTATAAAATTCCTTATCATAGCCATTGTAGTGTTGTTTGGCTTGAGACAATAACTCGAAATGATAAGAAATGGTATGTCCTCCATGTTTAAGAACTACACCAATTGCATGTTGAGAGGCATCTATGTCAATTTCAAAAGGTTGGTGAAGATCAGAAAAACAGAGGACAAGTGTTGAACAAAGGGCCTCTTTAAGGTGTTGGAACTGCTCCTGAGCCACTAGAGTCCAAAGAAAAATGGACTGATTAGCCAAATGATTAAGGGGCTTGGCCAACCGAGAGAAGGGAGGAATTAATTTCTTGTAAAAATTGATGCCACCAAGAAAATTTTTAAGGGCCAACATGGACTAAGGAGCAGGCCATTGTGCTAGAGACTGAAATTTAGAAGCATTAGGATGAAAACCTTTATGATCGATGAGAAACCCCAAAAGAGAGACAAAATTCTATCCAAAGGAGGACTTGCATTCCTTGGCATGAAGTTGATTGGTACACAACAATTGTAGTATGGTGCGCACATGATGTAAGTGTTCCTCCCAAGTCTTACCGAAGACCAAAATGTCATCCAAATAAATGACCAAAATGCAGCCCAACAAAAGACATAATATATCATTGATGAGCCTTTGGAATGTGGCAGGGGCATTGGTGTTGAAATTTTAAATGATAGCTCAAGCACATGTAGTTTCTTTTCAATTTAGCATGAACTTGAACCATAATCAATGCAACAACACAATAGTTTCAGTAACAAAGATCACAAGAAGAATAACCATGCATAAGACACGAGAATTTATCCTGGGAAAACCCTTCTCAACCAAGGGAAAAACCCAACGATACTTTGCTATAGAGTCAAGAGAATATCACCCTCACACCTTAAACCCTAGTGCACACAAGAGGGTGCCCCATGACCAAGAAAGATGGTGCAGAAGAGAAGTGTGCATCAAATTACAACTCTCCAAGTATGCGTTGAGTGAATGAGATATGATCCACAATGGGGATGTATATCTCTTATAAATACATGACCTAACTCATCAAATATATGTGTCTGTTGGAACAATAGGGAAAACTTGTACAACTCAATAATATAATTAATCTTTTACACAATATTAATTATGTTTACACAGTAGGGCCGACTTGTACCCTTCACAATACAAATTAGGGTTTCACAATAATCTTACTCTTAGACAATATAGCAAGGGATCTCCCACACATCCTCTAGTTCTCTTCCATTAGGGACAAGTCCACATGTGCTCATCCACAAAGGATGTCACCCTCAACAAATAAACTCAACTAAATCCATAGAAGTATGAACTGGAGAGCCATCTCAAGTCAACTCAACTAAGTCCATAGGAGTAAGACATGAGACCATCTCAAGTCATCTCAACTCAGTCTAGAGAAGCGCGAAAAGAGACCAGCACAAGTCATCTCAACTCAGTCCAGAAGAGTATGACTCACCTATCACATAGGTGTTCTCACAGATCATCTCAACTCAGTCCAGATGAGTACAATCTAGAGAATTTCTCATGAAGTTGCAATCATCAACACACCCTCTCAGCTAGGGAGGCATTCTCCACCAGACCAAGTCTCTCGTGGAAGTAGTCAAACTTCATCCTAGCAAGTGGTTTGGTGAGCACATTTGCAACCTACTCATGTGTATAAAGGTACTGCACATGTACTGATTTCATCTTCACCCTGTCTCTGATGTAATGGTATTTGATCTCAATGTGTTTTGTTTTATCGTGAAACACATGATTCTCTTAGAGTTTCACACAACTCTACTTATCACAATAAATAATGATGGAATCCATCTCATGTCCAAATAAGTCTGCAAGGAGATTGCGAATCCACAATGCTTCATGGACTGCCACACATAATGCAATGTACTCTGCTTCTGTGGTACTCAAACCACAAAAGTTTGCTTCCTTCTACACTAGGAAACCATGGTAGATCCCAAAGTAAAACAACAACCGAAGGTGGTCTTTCGTTCTACTGCACTTCTTGCCCAATCTGCATCGGCATATCCCTGCAATCTCATATCTACACTAGAAGCATATCTCAGTCCATAACCAATTGTGCCTCGTAAATATCTCAACACATGCTTTGCTGCTATCTAGTGTGTTTGTCTCGACTGACTCATAAACTAACCGAGTACACTCACTGCATAGAATATATCATGTCTGGTGTTAACTAGATACATCAATGATCCAATAAGCTTTATGTAAATATGTGGATCAATCTCGCATGGATCGAAATAAGTCTCGCTTAGTTTCTTCAGATTCATCACCATCGGTGTAGGCATGGGCTTGGAGTCTTTCATCCTGAATTTCTTCAATATCTCCATTTTGTGTTTCCCCTGACTCAGAAGAATCTCATCACTCCTCTTCCACACTTCTAGTCCCAAGAATTAGTGCATCATACCAAGGTCCTTCATCTCGAATTCAGAATCCAATGCACACTTTCATTCAACAATAAGGCTTTATGAACTGGTGAGGAATAAGTCATCAACATATAGGACCAAAATTAGGCACTTGTCACCAACAATGTTGTAGTATAGGTTGGGATCAACAACACTCTTTATGAATCCCAAACTCATCAAGTATCCATCAATCTTGTCATACCATGCACGAGGTTCCTTATTTAGTCCATACAAGGATTTCTTCAACCTGCACACATGAGACTCCTTCTCATGTATCACGAATCCATATGGTTGCTCGATGTAAAATTCTTCCTCAATATCTCCATTGAGAAAGGTTGTCTTCACATCCATATAATGTAGTCTCCTACCCATGGATGCGGCAAGGGAAATAATCATATGGATGGAAGTGTATCGGGAAACAGGGGAAAATGTCTCATCATAATCTATTCCCTCCACCTGAGAGAATCCTCTAGCCACAAATCTCTCTTTGTACTTCTTGACACTTCCATCAGCTTCATGTTTGATCTTATAGATCCACTTGGAAGTCACTATAGACTTCCCTTTCGGTCTTAGAACTATATCCCACACATCATTCTTCATGGTGCACTGATAATCTTCGGTCATGGCATATTGCCAAACCTATTTCTTCTCCATGACAAGAAGGATCAGTATCAATGATGTGGATCATAGCTCAAACATAGCTCAAAAATATATGTCGTCTCTTTCTCTCTCGGAATGTACCACGGGGAGCTGCAAGTCCCTCTGCATCATGTAGAGTCTGTCAATCCCATGAAGGCCTCTCCTGGCCTATTGCAATGTATTTGGGAACATCAACTGGAACTACGGGATCAACTAGATCAACTGGATCAATAATTGTCTCCCTCTGAACTGTTGAAGGGGGAGAAGGTACTGTCTCTTCTTTATTCTCGTTGTCAATCTCCATATGAGATTCTCTGGATCTTCAGAAGGTTATCTCTTTCTTAAAGTTGACATATCTGCTAATCTTGATTTGTCTCTGACCAGGGATGTAGATCTAGTATGCCTTTGAAGATTCATTGTACCTCACAAATGTACCCTTTCTACCTGAAGGGTCTAGCTTGGTCCTCTTTTCCTTGGGTACATGAATGTATACTAGACACCCAAATATCCTGAAGTGTCCAACCTCATGCTTTACTCCGGTGAAAGATTCTTCGAGATTCATGTTCTTCAAAATATTATGAGGACTCATGTTCTAAAAATACACCATTGTCATGGATGCCTCTACCCACATAATCATAGGTAGATTATGATCATGTATCATTACTTTGGGTGCCTCAACAATGGATTTGTTCTTCCTCTTTGCAACCCCATTCTGCTGAGGGTTATAAGGAATGATGTACTCTCTCTTAATCCCTGCCTCAATACATAAATCACTAAAATCCATGGAGGTGTAATCTCCTCCATTATATGCTCTCAACACCTTGATCTTCCTCCCGATCAGGTTCTCAACCTGAGCTTTAAACTCTTGAAATATCGCAAGGACTCCATCCTTGGTCTTCAAGAAGTAAATCCACATCTTCCGAGAGTGATCATCGATGAAGAGAACATTGTACAAATATTCTCTCAAGGAATAAATATTCATGGCTCCACAAACATCTATATGTATCAAGTCCAAGATCCACTTGGATCTACTGTCACTGCTCAAAGAGGACCCCTTAAAATTATTTCCAAGAGAACAACATTTGCAAACGCCATCATGCTCGATATGTATCTCTGGAAGGCCTGTCACCATATTCCCCAGAGCATGAAGGGATCTATAATGTAAATGATCAATTATCCTATGACATAGCTCTCTCAAGCTGATAGTATCATGTAACAAGGCCTGGACTGGTCGGACAGTCAATATGTACAAACTATTTTCTCGAACACCAATTAACCGGGCATAATCCATATGTGAGTTCTTATGACATGCAAGAAATTTTCCTTCAGAGAAAATAACCTTGTATCCTTTATCCTCTAAGGCAAAAACAAAGACAAGGTTCCTTTTCATCCTAGGTACATATAGTACCTCACTTAATTGAAGAGGTATGTTAGAATCTAGTTGGAAAGAAGCAGATCCAACTCCCTTCAAAGTATATCTAGCATTATAAACAAGTACAACATGTAGACGAGACTCTTTCTCTACAAGGTCCATAATATGTTCTCTATATCCATTCATGTGTCTAGAAGCACCATTTTCAATCAACCAAATATCACTATCAGTAGGAACCATACCTAAGAGCATTGAAATGAAGAAGAATGCTTCATCTTTTATGTCTTCATCTCTCTGAGGTGGTTCTGAATCGACATCGGCAATGGATGCATGTTGTCTTCCTTTCTTCCTGGTAGGAAAATCTCTCGCAATGTGTCCATACTTGTCACATCTGAAACAATGAATCTTTGAAATGTCTTTTCTATGTTCATGACCTGAAGATGCTGAAGTTTTCTTGTCTTTGAATGCTTTGTTGAAACTTCTTCTATTTATTCCACCTCTCTTTTCATGACAAGCAAAGGCTTGATTTTCATTATAATGGGAGTCTTGCACACCTATTGATATAAGTCTAGTTTCCTCCTAAGTGCAATTTTCCCATAGATGATCAAACTAAGGTAAGTCTTCTCTTCCACTTATACTTTGAATGAATGGTTCCTAATGGATTGGAATGGAATTGAGAGTAATCATGACAAGCTATTTGTTTGTTATGGTTTCTCCAATGGAACCTAATTGATCTTTGATCTCTGAAATCTTCATGAAGAAGGTAGTAATGGTGTCATCTTTCGTCATCTATAGATTTTGAAGTTGATGTTTCAATGTAAAATCTTTGTTAGTGTTGTTTCTCTCAAACATCCACTTCAACACATCATACATTATATAAGTTGTCTTCAAGGTAGATATGTGAGTTAGTAGATGATCTCTTACTGAATAGATGATTATCTTCCTAGCTTTGACATCATATGTCTTCCATTCATTCTTTTATTCATCGATAGTTGTTGTTGGTAGAGTTCCTTCTATCAATATTAATAGGCCACTCTCTTCTAAAGTGATGCGTAACCTTGACTTCTAGGAGCTGAAGTTGCTTGATCCATCAAGCCTATCTTCCACCAAATTTTTGTTCCTCATGGCTTGCAGATTCTTCACAAACACTAACGGCTAGGCTAGAAACCCTAGCTTCATAAATCTGCCAGCTAGGCTAGGATGGAAACCCTAGGTTTCGTTGGACTTATGACTTCCAACAAGAATCCTTGGAGAGTCAAAATAACCCCAATGAGATGCAAAATTCCTCAACGACCTGCATAAACCCTAGAGGCTAAAATCTGCAGAAATCCTAGAAATCCTAGGGCCAAAAATCCAAACTTCTTCAATTTTCAATCTGAGAGTTGTAGATGATGTGCTAGACTAGGCCATATTCGTCTGTGCAAAAATTAGGCCCAACTTTCCAAGGGAAAGTGCTAAAACTAGTTTGACAAGGAAAAGGGTAAGGGCCATTTTTTTAGTTGCAGCAAGAAGGTGACAGCTAGCTTGGAAAAGTGTTGGTGTAGCTTGTGCAATGGATCTTCAGGAACACTGCTCTGATACCATGTTGAATTTTTAAATGATATCTCAATCACATGTAGTTTCTTTTCAATTTAGCATGAACTTGAACCATAAACAATGCAACAACACAATAGCTGGAGTAACCAAGATCACAAGAAGAATAACCATGCACAAAACACAAGAAGTTAGCCTAGGAAAACCCTTCTCAACCAAGGGAAAAACCCAACAATCCTTTGTTATAGAGTCAAGAGAAGATCACCCTCACATCATAAACCCTAGCACACACAAGAGGGTGCTCTATGACTAAGAAATATGGTGCATGAGATAAGTGCATACCAAATTACATCTCTCCAAGTATGCGTTGAGTGAATGAGATATGATCCACAATAGGGATGTATCTCTCTTATAAATAAATGACCTAACTCATCAAATAAATGTGTCTATTGGCACAATAGGGCCAACTTGTACAACTCAATAATATAATTAATCTCTTACACAATATTAATTATCTTTACGCAATATGGTCGACTTGTGCCCTTCACAATACAAATTAGGGTTTCACAATAATCTTACTCTTAGACAATATAGTAAGGGATATCCCACGCATCCTCTAGTGCTTTGCCACTAGGGACAAGTACGCATGTGCTTATCCACAAGGGATGTCACCCTCAATAGATCAACTCAACTAAATCCATAGGAGTATGAACTGGAGAGCCATCTCAAGTCAACTCAACTAAGTAAGTAGGAGTACGACATGAGACCATCTCAAGTCAACTCAACTCAGTCCAGAGGATCACAGAAAGAGACCAACACAAGTCATCTCAAGTTAGTCTAGAGGAGTACAACTCACCTATCACATAGGTATTCTCACAGATCATCTCAACTCAGTTCATAGGAGTACGATATGGAGAATGTCTCGTGAAGTTGCAATCATCAATAGTTGTTGAGACCAAAAGGCATCACCATCCATTCATAGAGCCCAAATCTGGTTTTAAAAGTTTTTTTCCAACTGTTAGTAGCAATCATGTGCACTTGGTGATAGCCTGTTGTCAGATCCATCTTTGTAAAATACTTTTCCCCTTTGAGATGATCAAGCAAGTCTTCGATACAAGGGAGAGGATAATTTTTTTTTACAGTAATCTTGTTGAGAGCTCATTAATCAGTGACTAAATTCCACTCAATACTCTCCTTTTTGGGAATAATGAAGGTGGGGGAGGCATAAGGAGAGAATTTTGGTTGGATATGGCCAACATTGAGAAGTTGTTGGAGTTGGAATTCAATTTCCTTAGCCTCCCATGGAGCCAATATGTATGAAGGAGAATTAGGAAGAGCAACACTAGGAATGAGGTCGATAGAATGCTCAATAGGGCGCTGAGGTGGAAGGCCTTTCGGAGGAGAAAACACATCAGAAAATTCAGAGAGAGCAACATACAAATCAGGTGCAATGGACTCAGGAGTCTGATCTGGCTTACTAGGGTGAAAAAAGCATAAGGAGAGGGATTTATTGAGGATTACTTGGTGGACAACAACTTGGCCAACGAGTAGAGGAGGATATTTCAGGGATGAAGAGGTAGTAACATAAGTTCGACCATATTGTTTGAGGTGATATTTATGGGTTTGAGCATGATAGATGAAATTACTTTGTTCTTGGTATGGGATTCCCAAAAGAATATCTGCACAATCCAACAGAGACACATCACAAAGGACAGAATCAAGAAAGGGTCCAATGGAAAAGGCGATGACACAACATTCTGTGACCATGAGACGATGTCCATCCTTATGAACCCACCCTAATTGATAAGGAGAGGGATGAGGGGTGGTGGGAAGGTTTAATCGGTTCACCAAATCTTGAGCTACTAAATTCTTCCGACTGCCATTATCAATAATGAGCATAGCAAGAGACTGCTTGATTTGGAAATTATGGGTGAAGAGAGGGGCAACCGAGGTAGTATTAAAATTAGTATCCATCAAAAGAAAAGAGGGGTCTTCAGATGTGGGATTGTCTAAAGAGATTGGCTCAGAAGGAGGAGGAACTGCACATGAGGACTCGGGAGTATTGACAAAAATAGTTTTTCCAGTAGACCGATTTTGTAGGACGCAAAAATCGACATTGTTATGGAAAGAAGACTTATGGAATGTGCACCATTTAACAGACTTAGGGGAAGAGGGAGACTTTGGAGAGGAGGGCGCAGAGGCTGAGTTAGGATGATACTGAGGGATTTCAACCCAGGGGATAGCTTACGCTCAACTTCCAGAGCATGGGAGAAAGCCTTATCTAGAGAACTAATGTAAAAAAGATCCATCTCCCTGCACAAAAAAAATTAATAAGCCAAAATTAAATTTTACGATGAATACTTATTCAAAGTCCTAAATATGAAGCTGGATGCGAAGCTTGGTGAATATTTCAATGTATTGTTGCACATACTGCATTGAGAATTGGCAGAGTCGCAATCAGTGAGCCAAAAGATTCTAATGGTAGTTAGGAGGATATAATCTACTACAGAGCGCTTGACAAAGAACTTCCCAAGTGTTGATAGGAGGAGTATAATATGAGGTAGATTCCTGTGAATCCACAATGAGTTGGGTACCAATGGGTACAGTATCCCACTAGGCTTGGGAAACACCTTCCATTTGTAATCTAACAATCTAAATCTTCTCCTTTCCAGAGATGTCGTGACGAGTGTTGAAGTATGTAGAGAGACTTTGAATCTAGGAATACACAATGTACCCATTGATCTGCCCAGAGAACTTAGGAAGTTGGAAATGTGCATCTAGTTGCAAAGGAGTTGGAGTCTGACGCTACAATCTAATAATCTCATGAAGAGATAAAGCCAACTCTTGGATAGGGGAAGAGTTTTCAAAAGAGGCATCATCCTCTGAAGTGTCCCTTCTTGGAGGCATGATCTTCATAAAATAATTCTACTCCTATCCAGATTTGAAAGATAGGCCACTGATATGTAGAGAGGAGGAGGAGGAGAAAAACCAGAGCGCACCTCTGGACTGCAAACTAAGTAGAGAGGAGGATGGGGTTTCCCTAGTGCACCTTTGAAAAACTTGATAGAACTGAGAGGAGGAGGGGGTTTCCCTAACACACCTATGGAAATATTCCTTAGCTAAGAGGAGGAGGGGTTTCCCTAGTTCACCTCTTGGGAGAGAGAGAGAGGAGGCACTAGTAGAAAAAGACAAATTTATGACTAAAACACTGACTAAAAATTGCATATAAATGACTAAGTTTAGTCACGTGACTACTAGTAGTATATTCTTGGACATATATAATGCGACCAAATATATGACTAAAAATTTTTAGTCATTTATTGGATGTTTTGGTTGATCATTTTGGTGGTAACTTTAGTCATTGTTTTAGTCATTAATCGTTGTTCATTGGCCATTTATTTGGTCGTGGTAGTATGTTATTGTCGTCAACAAGTAATAAATTTAGTCATTTGTATCATTTACTTCCGTCAATTGGTAGTACATTTAGTCATTGTAATCATCATTTTCCATCAATGGGTAGTATATTTAGTCATTGTAATCATAATTTTTCATCAACTAGTAGTATATTTAGTCATTTTTATTCTCTAATTTCCATCCATTGGTGGTATATTTAGTCATTGTTGTAGTCATTTATTGTCATTAAATGGTCATTTATTTAGTTGYGGTAATCATTTATTGATGTCAACAAGTAGTAAATTTAGTCATTTGTATCAGTTATTGTTGTCAACTAGTAGTATATTTAGTCATTTTGATTCATTGATTTATGTAAATTGGTAGTGTATTGATATAATGTTTATTAGTTGCATAATCATTATATTTACTACAAGTTTAGTAGTAAATGTCCAATTATATAATGATATGAATAATTTATCATTTACCATACATTAATTGTGTAATGCAGGAATAAACATAGTACTAAAATTAAATTAAAACATTAAATAACTTAGTATTAAACTTAAATTAAAAGATAAACTAAAAGATAAAATATTGATTCTAACATGATCATGATAAAAAACTAAAGTAATATGACATAAAATCAAATTAAAACATATAATATTGCAATTTAGATGAACTGCAAGATGATCAAACACACACACACACACATATCAAAGTCCACAAATACACCATAATAAAACATCCATCATAATAAAAGATCCATGAACATTAATATACATTCAAACTATTGAATAAACAAAAAATCAAATTAACACATAATATTGTGAATTGCAATATGATCATATGTGTGTGTGTGTGTGTAATAAAAAATGTCAAAGTAATACAATATTGTCACTAAATGTCACATACTAAGAGTTTCCAAGTTTGCAAATACACCATAATATAAAAAAATCCCTAAGCATGCACTCATTCAAACAATTGTCACTGAGAGTTTCCAAGTCTGCAAATACACCATAATATAAAAGATCCTTGAATATACATTCAAACAATTGCATAAAAGCAGTGCAGTGGGCCAAGTTGTCTAACAACTATGATAAAAATCATTTATGTCATTTTTTACAAAGATTTCAAAGGCCACCGTGTGAAGCTTCCTTCCTTCTCTTTCAGATGGATAGATCCATCTATTTTGTCTTTCATAAAAAAAATGGGTATGTTACTTGTGACCTTTATAACATTTACATTTGCATCTCCTGGTCCACTCATTTTCACTCCATGTATAATAGATAATGAGTGAATCTGTCTGATACCCACAGTAGCATCGTCACACAGATCCAACAACTTTACTTTGTTTCCTTCTTGGAGTTTATGATCAATACATTTCTGCAAAAACAAAAATAAATACACATTATCTTGAGATATGAAAAAGGTTAAAACAATAATTATATTCTAATATTTAGCATATAATTATTGCACTCACCTCGAGTTCACTAGTACCACTATGAATATACTGCACATTCTTCTCGAGTTCAATGTCAATATGATCGCTATCAATATTGAGATCACTTAGTGCATATTTCATAGCTCTTTTGATAAGGACTTCTCCTTTTCATCATGCTGCTTTTATAGAGTTTCCCTACATGTGGTCGTTTCATCATGCAAAACAAATATACAACATTCAAAAGTTTGAAGAATCTCTTATTAAGCATTCAAAAGCATGAATAATTCAAGCAATATTTTTTTTCAAAAGTAACATTTTAAGCGTGAAAAATTATGACAAAACATTGGGACAAATTAGCTATCACAACAAAAAATTGATTACCTCAAATTCAACACCACTAAAATTAATGTCCTTTGCACATTGCTCGACGAGTTCTTCATGATCACTATGTCCTTTTCCTTTTGGCAACATTGCATCTTTCGTATGATTGCTCTGCATGTGGTTTAACCATCATGCAAAAAAATATACAACATTTGAAATTAGCAGCAAACTGTCTCCAAGGGAGTTGCTCTCTTTTTCAAACATTGAAACAACAGAATCGCAACAAGCATTGGCAGAGATGTAAAAAAAGAAGTGCAGAACATGAAAAATTGTGACGAGCCTTCAAATATCTTTTATGATATGATAGTTACGATATTAAAAGAATTTAAAGCATTATTTTACAAGAAATGATCTCATTGTCCAAGGCAGTTAACCTTACAATTCATAACTTTGGATATTTGTAGTCGAGTTGCATTAGCAAAAAGTAGCATTATATGTCAATAGTTAAAAAAGTTAAGCATCAATCAACTCTTTGTTATCTATAGTCGTGTTAGCTTAGCAAAAAGAAACATTATATTCAATATCAGATAAAGGTTAAGCATCAAACAAAAAAGATCACCACCTGTATAGGAGTGGACATTTACATCTTATAATAATTACATACATAAATGATCTCAATAAAAAAAAAACTTATTTATTTTGTATTGCACTTGTATTTATATATTTCCATCTACAATACCAAATCAACAAAGAAATATTGATAATATACTGAGTTCTATGGAACCTAGGGTGAACTGGTACATTGTCACAAAGGGCAAGAATGAGGAAGAAAAGAGGTTGAATGCATCATATATAATCAATGTGGAAAGGAAGCGTGGATGCTCAGTTTTCCTTCTACTTGATGACATTGTTGAGGTCAATCCTAAAATGATACTTATATTTATTGAAAGCATAATGCTTTGTATTCTTACAAAATAAACCAATGAAGATGCATGGATTTCAGACAATTAAAATGGAAGTGTAATTGGTAGTGTCTCAAACATTTTTATTGACGATAGTAATTCAGAGGCTTCTTTACCACTTGATAATGGGTTGATCCACATATAGTCTGGTTTTGATCCGGATGATTTTCGGCACAGAATGAGAGTGGAGATATAATAAAGAAAATGCACAGAGATGTCGCAGATATCCAATAATATAACAAAAATGTATTATAGATGCAACCATAAACACAAATATACAGTAATACATGATTTATATTAATGGAAGAAATGTACAAAGACTGTAAAAATACAGACTGAAAGACTCACTAGAATGGTGGCAGCTTATCTCTGAGAAGAGATGTGACGGTTACTTGCATTCACAAGAAGATGATTACAATGAGGCTCTGAAGGCCTTTTTACAATAAACAAGAATGCAAAAAACCATAGACATACAAAATCCTAACACTAGGAGATGAAGCGCCAAAAGTGATGTGGGCCCCGTTTGGGTAAGTTAGTACATCAACTTCCTGGGGTCGTAACTTTTGCATACGATCTCCATTTTAGGCGTATGATAGCCCGTTGGAAAGGTATCATCGAGGAGATTAATTTTTGGGGCTCAATCATTCCTTTGGCTATAATTTAGAATCTGTATCCAGAAAAACCTTCATTTAGGCCCTCAAAATGGCCCCAGAAGTTAAAACTGCTAAAAATAGTAAATTGCCAAAATTGCCAGAAAACGGTTTTGAGCCAGTTGGAAAAGGTGGGTGGCCACCCATATCCACCTAGATCAATCGTCCCTCATTAGGAATCAATGGTATCCATTGCGTTGAGTGTCCAGGGGAAAGGAAAACACGTTTGCTGAATATGAATCTTGGTGAGCTTCTTTCCTTGCTGGAGACGTCGCGCTACTCGGTTTGTGGAAGGCTATCACGAGCATGTGGCTAGAAGGGTTGGAACTTTTTAACCAGTCTGGATACATGATATTTTTTTGTGTAGAAGGAATCTTTATACTTTTCTACAATCTTGTCGACCTGCTTCTATTGGATAAAAGGTGCTTGGGTCGAGGTTGTAGTTGTTGCGGTATCCTTTTGTTCACCTTTTGAAAAGATTGTGAAGAAGATGGATTTTGTAGTATGAGATACTACCTTGCCACACTTTTTAGGTGGAACGGTAGTCAGAACTACCTCTAGTATTCTTTAGAGATGACCCCCCAGAGAAAAAATGACATTGTGGGGTCGAGACTCATAAACAACATGGCACTTCCACATATATGGTAGGCCCAAGAGAACATCACAGACATCCAACGGGGAAACATCGCATAACACCTCATCCTTGAAGGGATGGATGTCGTATGACAATCGACATTGCTGGCTGAAACGAATATCTCGTCCTTGGTGAAGCCACCCAATGTTGTATGGATGCGGGTGTGGTGTTGTCGACAATCCCAACTGTTTGATGACCTTTGTTTAGATGAGGTTTTTCTGGCTTCTGCTATCAACAATAAAATGAAGTGGGTTCCCCTTCACCCACATCTATGAATGAAAAAGGCGTTCTCCCTCTTCAGGATCTGTTGGTTCTTCTGGTTGAATTGTTGTGGTCGCGACAATAGCAATGGGGTCTGCATCGATGATCTGTCTTTTACCAGTATTTTTAGAATCGGATTCTGAATTAGGGTTCGGCTCCTTGTCTTTGATATCAACCACCAATGATTGTTTTGAGCGACATTCATCGGTGTTGTTCCAAGGGATTTTGTGGAAATCACACCATTTTTTCGGTGTCCTTCTTTGTCTTCTCGTGACCCTTCTTTTCCTGTGGCTTGGACTGGTTTTCAAGAGATTGTTTGTTAGGGCCATCTTTGTCATACTTTTATTGTTGTGGATTTGTAAACTTGAACTCACGTTTGTTTTGGTGCTTAAATTTATGCTCGATTTTAACAACATATTGATAAGCAGCATCGAGTGATGAGATGTCTAGAAAATCCATTTCAGTTTGGATGTATCTGTGTAGAGCCCCACGATATTTCAGAACCAAATGTTGTTCAGAGTCTTTGATACCTAGCTTGGTGCATAAGGTATGGAAGATATTGGTGAACTCTGGAATTGTTTGGCCCCTCTCTTGCCACAGTGTGGTCCATCTCATGTACTGGTCCTCATAGTTGACAACAGGGTAATATTGTTCCTTTATCGCATCCACAAAAAAATCCCAAGTGGGCTCGACCCCATATATTCTAGACTCCTCTGTGAAACTTTGCTTCGAGTAAGTTTCCCATCACTGTTTGACATGGGGGGGAGCTTTAAGGAGTGCGAAGGTGATCTTTTCCCTATCGGAAAAATTATGAATAGAGAAATAACCTTCTAAAAAATTTAACCATTTGTCTAGGGCATATGCATCTATCTGACCTTAAAATACAGGAATATCAAAATTAACCTGTATCTTGAAAGGAGAGGTGCCTTCAAAGTGGTTTTTTGATGAATATGCACCTGTTGCTATCGACAAGCATTGCAAGACGTGGGAAAAATTCTCCATCATTTCACCCCTCTGTCGCGTGAGAGCTTGCTCAAGCAATAGATTAATAGGATCATTTGCTCCGTCATTTTTATTTTCTTCCACCATTGAGGGTTTATTTGGCATGCGAGAGCGATTTTATTCAAGAGAGACAATATTGAGACCCAACTTGCTATACTTGGACCTCATCAGGGACATGCACTGAAAAAACGATCAAGACCAGCCTGCTCTGATACCACTGATCCGAATTATTTTCGACACGAAATGAGAGCGGAGATATAATAAATAAAATGCACAAAGATATCGCAGATATCCAATAATATAACAGAAATGTATCAAAGATGCAACCATAAACACATATATATAGTAATACACTATTTCTATTAATGAAAGAAATGTACAGAGACTGTAAAAATACAAAGTGAAAGACTCGCTAGAATGGTGTCAGCTTATCTCTAAGAAGAGATGTGACGGCTACTCGCATTTGCAAGAAGATGATTACAATGAGGCTCTGAAGGCCTTTTTACAATAAACAAGAATTCTAGAAACCCTAGACATTGAAAAACCTAACCCTAGGAGATGAAGCACCAAAAGTTATGTGGGCCACGTTTGGGTAAGTTAGTACATCAACTTCCTGGGGTCGTAACTTTTGCATACGATCTCCGTTTTAGGCGTATGATAGCTCGTTGGAAAGGTATCGTCGAGGAGATTCATTTTGGAGGCTCAATAATGAATTTGGCTATAATTGAGAACCTCTATCACAAAAAACCTTTATTTAGGCCCTCAAAATGGCCCCGAAAGTTAAAAATGCTAAAAATAGTAAATTGCCAAAATTGTTAGTCAAGACAACATTAATTATTTTAGTTTTCATATTAAAAGTTGGAGTATAGTGTTTTATCATGAGGGGTATCACACCACGTTTCCACGAGGATTTCAACACATGTTTGTTGTCAACTTTCGAACGAAATATGAGCACCAACCAGCCTTGATACAACACCATCAAAGTCATACAATACCCTAAAAGGGGTTCCACAATAGTAGTTAACTAGTCCTTGATCACCTTATATCCTAATTGAAATCCATGGAAGTGGTTGACCAATTCCGTCTCCACCATTTTCATGACTTCATCCAATCTCACCCCTTCACCTAAAATGAAATTCAAAGGATGTTTGTGTTTCTTACTGCACTTCTTATTTTTTTGAGCCCTTCATAAACTACCATCACCTTCCAAACTCAAGGATGCTTACTTTCTTACAAGTGAGTAAAACAAGATTGAAGGTGAGGGGTTTGGATTTACAACATTTCCACCTCCCAAAACTCCACTCATTAGCTCTAGTCCCAACAAAGAACCCACAAGTCCTCTCCCACCTAGTGTCAAAGAATCAGAAACAAGGATATCAAAGGTGAACCCACAAATCAAATCTATATCACGGTCTAAACCAACGATTTGATGGCCAAACTATGAAAAATTTGTAACATAAGCTTATGGACAATTTGTGTAGAATGGAGATACACTAGAACAAAAAAATCCCAAATTTGAGGTATCACGTTCAACCCTAAAGTTAGTATGAATGAGAACTCATGTGGGACTTATCACAAATGTATAAGGAAGTACTTCCAACTAAATCTACAACCAATGTAATGTCATTAAATAATGGATCACATATCCATGATGTAGATATGCCATTATGCCACTCATAAAATCCATTTTCTAGAGGTTTTTCGACACTCGCATTAATATTTTGGCCATTTTGGCCAAATTTTGTATAGTATCTTTAGCCAAGGAGAGGGACCCAAAGGTGACCCTGTATGTGATGACACTTTCAACCTACTAGGGACCGATTTTACACAAGAGTTAGACAATATAGACTAACCTACGAATGGATCTTTTGAATAGTCAACCAAATCTTTGTCCATATTGCAGAACCCTCGTACAGTCTCCAAACCCTAGATCCATCCATATATTCCCTCCACCAAGTGGTCAAACCATGAACCAATATTCACCAAATATATAAACAATAGAGTGAAATATTTTAAAACTAATATTTATCATTATAGCATTTATAAAATAGGCTTTGCCAACCATGTAAGGACACTGTGCTTATCACTTACGGACATAATTGTGATAATTAGGTTACCCATCTAATCTGAATTTTGCAAAGACTTGCAATGATCTTGTGCAAGATAAAAAAGATGCCAACTACTCCCTATTTGATAATATATATACCAACTTGGACACTTATACATTCCCTTTGGTATATAACACAATCAAGTTATTTGGGATGCACACTACTCTAAGTAGACATGTCACTTTGGTGTCAGCAAGACACTTCTTTAGAAACACTTATATTAACTAAACTAGTCGATTGAAACATTGAGGTGCATATCAAATCTTGCATTCCATGTAACAGTGCAAAGCCTACAAATCATAAACTTGGTAGGTACACACCTCTATTAGTTCCAACAAATCCTTGGGAGTGTATTAACATGGATTTCTTCTCAAGTCTCCTTATGATGAATCACCAAAATTTGGTGTTTGTTGTTGTGTACCACTTTAAAAAAAATACATCATGGTTGCATGAAATAAGGCTATTGGTGCACCTGATACTACCAAATTATTCTTCAGTCATTTGTGGATTATACAATGGTTCCAACAACCATTATGTCTAATTACGACCTGAGGTTTGTTAACAAATTAAATTTATGGGAAATGTTTGACACATAGTTGCACCAATCAACATCATTTCATTTGGAGATAAATGATTATCCAGAATTTCAAGTTCACACTTGTGGATCTTTTGTGCATCTACAATAGTGCATACGCATGCACATTGGATGAGAATATTCCTTGCAAACAACACACCTACATAATATGTCTTCATCATTCTATTGGGCATGGTCCATCAAATCAATCGTTTCTCAAGTTCTAGCCAAAAACACCCCTAAACATTACATTTCTTACATTAGTGGCTCCTTGGTCCCCCAACACAAATAAAATAAATACACAAGGAAAATAAAATTAATACCAAATTCAACAAGTGCATTAAATAATTAAGCATATCTCAACACACCAATAACTCAAGTACAAGGAGTGTCATTATGTGCATCATGGCCCTCATTACTTTTAGATTGACGATAAGGTATGGATATAGCTTAATAAGGAATCCTTCAAGGGTCATGTATACACCATTTAGTGCACTAAATTAGCTACATGCATTAAATTCCAACCCTGCATGCATTATTTTCACATTTTGTGAACATGCCCACAACCAAGAATGCCAAGAGCCATAGGAATATATATAGACACCCAAGATCAATATGGAAAGACAAGCCAACCATTTTTCTATTCAATTATTGGTGCATTTGCATAGATACTTGTATATACTCTTTGTAACCTCTTATATGTTTTACTAACCTAGTGAACTATATTTTGTCTCACAATTCTCCTTAGAAATTTGGCATTTGATATTTCTCAATCTCTCAATCTTGGTTGGTTGTGTTGAAATATTGTAACTACAAAGAGTATTCTATTTATTATTCATTTATAATTCATTAGATCAATCCCCTTTTGTGGATTGATTATGTTGGGCATTGTAATTGACCAAATCCCCTTTTGCGGATTGGTCAAACCCTAAATGTAATATGAAAATTAAGAAGTCACCCCCTAGACAAATTAAAGTGGTTCTAACCACCCAAAAAGAGAAGTCATCCCTGACAGTGAAGAGACACCTCCTTTCAACACTTTCCAGTTTGTATAAATAAAGGAAGTCAACACCTCATTTGTTCACTCACTAATTTGATCATCCAAAGCGCAAATTTGGTAACTGCAGTTGGAGAAGAAGGAAGAGAGAGAGGTGCATTACTTGGGAGAGGATATTCTCTAGTGTTTGGTTTAAACCAGAGAAAGTTTGGCTCATTAAACCAGTGAAAGTTTGGCTCATTAAACAAGTTGTTTCTGTGAGGAATCATTTGACCATTAAATGTGTGTAAGGCATGAACCAATTATATTAGTTCAAGATCAATACTTACATCAACATATTCTGGCCATGAAATGAAACATCAAGTCATTAAAGAAACAATTTTAATGTTTTTTACATCATTCATTCATTAAGTGTTTAGAAGAAAACTAAGATTTTAAGTTTGAGCACCCCATATATTATGTAGATCATCAAGAACATTATGCCAAGGAATTAGAGAAATTTATTTCAAGAGTAAACCCTCCTTCACAGATTTTCCAATGACAATTCATCCAAATATATTGTGGTAGTCCACAAAATTTTAGCATGTGTGGCTCAGAGAATGAGGCGCTCCAAGAGATAATTGGTCAAATCAACTCATAACCACCTCAACTAACTCATAACTACATGTAACAACTGGTCCAAGTGTGTAACAAATTCATAATTGACTTGAACAAACCCACATATGTGGTCAACAAGGCCAAGTACGGAACATGTGTCAGAGCACAACCTTAACCCTTATTACATGTGACAAATCCTAAGACAATGGGTATTTCCTAGATCACAAAGTTAGAGATAGGTAATGTGATGGATAAATTATGAAAGGGGAAGGGGAAACTTTATGTATTGATCCTCAAAGTCATGTATGATGGTGTGAATCTTTCAACTATATTTCAACTTGTCCAACTAGCTTTCAAGAGCTAGGAATCTTCAATAATTTCAGAAGTAAGCCTTTAAGAGGGAGATTTTTGCTTAGAGTTACCACCTTGACACTTTGTTTTACTACCCCTTTAATGTATAACTTTCTTTAGATATGCATTATTAAACATAGGAGTTAGGGGTAAAGCCATTTTAGTGAGGTGGCATAGCTCTAGCTTTGTTATTTTTTTAATCTTTTTCATGCTCTTCACCTATAGCCTTCTTTGGCTTTATTTGACTTAGACTTACATGGGTTTTCATTTACTTGCTAAACCTTTTTGAATGACATATGATAGGTCAAACATGAGCGAGTGTAACTCCTTATTGTTGAAATATTGTAACTACAAAGAGTATTCTATTTATTATTGATGTATTATTCATTAGATCAGTCCCCTTTTGTGGATTGATCATGTCGGGCATTGTAAATGACCAAATCCCCTTTTACGGATTGGTCAAACCCTAATTGTAATATGCAAATTGAGAAGTCGGCCCCCAAGAAAATTAAAGTGGTTCTAACCACCCTGAAAGAGAAGTCAGCCCTGTCAGTGAAGAGACACCTCCTTTCAGCACTTGCCAGCTTGTATAAATGAAGGAGGCCAATGCCTCATTTGTTCACTCACTCATTCGATCATCCAGAGCGCAAGTTTGGAGCTGCAGTTGGAGAAGAAGGAAGAGAGAGGCACATTACTTGGGAGAGGATATTATCTAGTGTTTGGTTTATTATCTTGGAATTGTATTGGCTATCTATATTAAGGAAGTTTTTGTTGGGTTTTCTTCCCCGTGAGGGTTTCCCAGGATAAATGTTGTGTATCTTGTGATTGTGTTTCTCTTAGTGATCCTATATATGCTATGGTTATCTAGTAAATTGAAAAGAAACCTAATAATATCTTAAACTCTAACATTGTTTTAGAGCTAAGCTGAAGAGAGCATCTTTCACAGGAAAAAGAAAAATGTCATTGTTGTCGTTCAAGAAAATTAGGGCTTTTTATTGAAGAGGAATTTCATCCCAAAAGTCATCTAGAAAAGTGTTCCCTAACCAAAGGAACTCTTTGGCACCTTCAGCGCACCTTTTCAGTGGATAGAACTCCCAGAAAGTGAAACCCTAGTTTTCACCAGTACTAAAAAACCAGAAGTACCAGGAAACCAGAAGTACCAGAAAACCAGAAGTATTAGAAAACCAGAAGCACCAGTCCAGAAATCCGTTGGTAAATTTTGAAGGGGAAAAATTTGGATTTTCTGAAATCTAACCACACTAGGCTACTCACCTCAACCAATCGCACCTCTTGGTAAGTTCAAAATTCAATTATGAGCATTTTCATTTTTTGGTCATTTTCCTAGCTCCAGGTAAAATATGTCTACAAGCACTGAGCTTGTTGATAAGCTATAAAGTGTGGAAAAATTCCATGCCTGGAAGTATAGGATTGAACTCATTATTGAAGAGAATGACCTAGCAAGATTCATCAAAGAGAATGTACCAGAACCCACCGATGTTGCAGCTAAAGCAAAACACCAAAAGGACACAGTTAGGGCCAAAAGAATCATTGCGGATTCTATCAAAGATCACTTAATTCATCAAGTGGATTCAAATAAGACTCCAAAATAAATGTTTGATGCCCTAAACAAATTATATGAAGGAAAGAACATCAATCGAAAAATGAATCTAAGGACTCAACTCAAGAATACAAGGACGCAGAAAGGAGAAACAATCCATGAATATTTCTCCAGAATATCACAATTCAAAGAACAACTAGAAGAAATTGAAGATACTTTAGATGAAGACGAACTTATAATGACGACCCTTAATGGTCTCACAAGACCTTGGGATGCATTCATCCAAACTATTTGTGCCAGAAAAGACAAACTACAATTTGACAGTCTTTGGTAAGAATGTGTTCAAGAAGAAGCAAGAGTAGCTAACTGAGAAGCTTTACTATCAAGAGATGAATATCAAGCCCTAGATACTCACACTAAAGGAGGAAGAAAGAAGTCTTACTTCCAGAAAGAAACTCATAAGGAGTCTCACCCCCAAAACAAATTCATACATAAAGAATCTCAACCAAGGAGATTCCATAAGTTTCAGAACGGACAAAGAAGAGAAAAAGATTTCTCATCCTACAAATGTTACCATTGTGACAAGATAGGACATATTGTGAAACATTGTCGAGCTAGATGAGAATAATACAAGAAGAAAAACAAGAGGCACCATGCCCATGTAGTTGAAGATGAAGATCCACCCACAAAGATGATAAAAGAACAGATTGAAGACTATGTCTTAATATTTTCCCTCTCAGGATCAGTATCACCTGGTGAGGACACTTGGCCCATTTATAGTGTTTCTTCCAAGCACATGACAGGTCAAAGAGACATTCTCTCTCACCTTTCAAAAAATAAGTTTCCTCAGAAAGTTACACTTGGAGATGATTATCAATACCCTATCAAGGGAGTAGCAGAATCAAATTACAAGCTTGATTCAGGGACCCCAATGATGATGAAAGATGTACTATATGTACCAAGTTTGACAAAGAAATTACTCTCCATATAAACCTTAGAAAATAAAGGCTTAATAGTTTCCTTCATAGATGGATAAGTTATTATGTGGGCCAAAGGAAAAACCATGAAAGAAGCAATTTTTATTGGAAAAGAAGAAGGTGGCTTGTATAAGATAAAGGGTCACTCAGAAGCAGCCATGACCCACTCCATTGAGAATCCATGTGAACTTTGGCATATAATATTAGCCCACATCAACTATAATGCATTACCATATATAAGCAAGGCAGTCACAGGTCTACCAGAACTCAAGGTTGACCATGAAGGTGTGTGCAATGGATGTGCACAAGGAAAGAACATCGGGAACCCTTTTCCGAATAGAGACAGTAAAGCATAAGGAGTCCTAGAGCTCATTCACCCAGATGTGTGTGGTCCAATTCCATCATCCTCCATCAGTGGGTATGAATACTATGTATCCTTTATTGATGACTATTCTCGTAAAACCTGGGTTTACTTTTTTAAATCAAAAGATTAAGTGTTCAGTAAATTCAAGGAATTCAAAGCCTTGATAGAGAATCTTTTTGAAAGAAATATCAAGATACTTAGGTCAGATAATGGAGGAGAATACACCTCAAAAGAGTTTGCAAAATTTTGCAAATATGTCGGGATCAAGGGGGAGCTCACCACTCCCTACAATCCTCAACAAAATGGTGTAGCAAAAAGAAAGAATAGAACTATAATGGAAGTAGTGAAGACCATGATCCATGATCAAGATCTTCCAATGTACTTATGGGCACAAGCAACAAAAACAAAAGTATATGTACAAAACAGATTGTCCCATAATGCACTTGGGTTCAAGACCCCTGAAGAGATGTTCTCCGGAAAGAAGCCAGACGTAAGCCATGTAAAAATATTTGGCTGGCCAGTATTTGTACATATTCCAAAAGAGAAGAGAACCAATCTGGACCCTTCAAGAAAGAAGGGAATATTTGTTGGATACTATGAGGTCTCCAAGGCCTTCAAATTTTATATACCAGGTTACCATCATATTGAAATAAACAGGGATGTAACCTTTGATGAAGACATAACACTCAAGAGATCAAGAAGCTGCCAGCTTGAATACGTATATGAAAAGGAACCTGTAGCTCCCAGAGCTGCAGAAATAGTAAGGGAAATCATAACTTTCCCTGATGAGGAGATTATAGAATATCATGACATAATAGAGTCTCAAGAACCTCCCTAGATGATGATCTCCCACAAGAGAAAGCCAGCTTGGGCAAGGGAACTTATTCAAGATGGAGAGAAGTATGGTGCCCCCGAAGGAACCATGAGACAAGTGAAGAAACCTAAGCCATTCTCTAGTTATATGGATTTGATGTGTGATCTCTTAGAGAAGGAGCCTACCTACTTTGAAGAAGCCATTCAGAAGAAAGAATGAGCATATACCATGACAGAAGAATACCAATCCATCATAAAGAATGATGTATGGGAAATAGTTCCTAGACCAAAGAGCACGGATGTGGTATCTTCCAAATGTCTTTTCAAAATAAAACATGTTGCGGATGGAAGTATTGAGAAATATAAAGCATGGTTTTTTGCTTGTGTCTTTTCTCAAAAGGAAGGAATTGATTCTGAAGAGACGTTTGCTCCTGTAGCCAGATACACATCAATCAGAACCATCATAGCCCTTGCAGCTAAGATGAAGTGGAAGTTACACCAGATGGACGTGAAAACAATTTTCTTGAATGGTGTCATTGGAGAAGAAGTGTATATAGAACAACCTCAAGGGTTTGAAGTTGAATGCTGGAAGACTCATGTCTGCAAGTTGAACAAGGCTCTGTATGGATTGAAGAAAGCTCCTAGATCTTGATATGGAAGGATTGACAGTTTCTTGAGGATCTTGGGCTTTACCAAGAGTAAAGTTGATCCTAAACTTTAGTTCAAGGTTGTGAATGATGAGCCTATTATATTTTTGTTGTATGTGGATGACTTATTCTTAACTGCAGAAGAAAATCTCATCAATAAATGTAAGAAGAAGCTCGCTGCAAAATTTGAGATGAAAGACCTTGGCCTAATTCACTATTTCTTAGGTCTTGAGGTCTAGCAGAGCCTAGAGAGGATATTCCTTAACCAAGGGAAGTATGCAGTTGAAATACTGAAGAGATTTGATATGTTGGAGTGCAAGTCCATGAATACACCCATGGAAACAAAGTTGAATCTCTTGGTTGACACTTCGTCAGAATTGATTGATGCTATGTTGTATAGACATATCATTGGATCATTGATGTATCTGATGAACACTAGGCCAGATATGTGTTTTTTTGTGAACACCTTGAGTCAGTTTCTGGTAGATCCCAGACGTGTTCACCTGGTTGCTTCAAAACATGTGATGAGGCACCTTAAGGGTACATTAGATTGTGGTCTCAGTTATGATGGAGATCATGACTTCAGACTGAGTGGATATATTGATTCAGATTGGGCTGGAAGTGTCTCTGACAGAAAGATGAATTCATGATGTTTTTTCATTCTGGGGTCAGCCATGATCTCATGGCAGAGTAGGAAGCAATCAAGCATTTCTCTCAACACAACAAAAGCATAATACATTGTTGCATGTTCTGCCAGTTGTGAAGCCATATGGATTCAGAAGTTGTTGATGGGTCTATTTGATCTAGAGATGGAAGAAACCATGATCATATGTTATAACCAAATCTACATAAAGATGACAGAGAACCCTTTGTTCCATGACAAGTCAAAAAACATAGAGATCTGACATCATTATATCCATGATATGGCGCAGAGGGGAGCCATAAAGCTCCAATATGTTAGAACAGATGCACAGGTTGTTGATGTGTTGACCAAGCCTCTATCTCGTGTAAAGTTTGAGCACTTTCAAGATAATCTTGGTGTAGTCCGAAAGGACCTCCCTCGAAAGGGGGAGTAGTTTTGTGTTGCCAGCCTTGTGCTGTGATGTCAGCTTCATGCTGATGATGTGTTGCCAGCCTTGCGCTCTGATGCAAGCTTCATTCTGATGATGTGTTTCTAGCCTCGTGCTATGATGCCAACTTCATGTGGATTATTTGTTTCTAGCCTTGTGTTGTGATGCCAACTTCATGCTGATGATGTGTTGTCAGCCTCGTGTTGTGATGCCAACTTCATGTTGATGATGTGTTGCCAGCCTCCTGTTGTGATTCTAGCTTCATGCTGATGATGTGTTTCTTGCCTCGTGTTATGATTCCAGCTTCATGCTGATGATATTGTGTAGCCAACCTTGTGTTGTGATGCCAACTTCGTGCCAAATATTCTCAGCCTAGTGTTGATGTTGATGATGCTCCATCCTTTATGTTGTGTTGTTGATGATATTGATGATGAGAAAAACTTTCGATGATTCATAGATATGCCAGTCAGTGTTCCAGATGTTGTTGATTATGTTTCCCCCTCTCTCTCTCGCCTGATGTTGTTGTAGAATACCCTTCTTGTTAAGGGGGAGTGTTGAAATATTGTAACTGCAAAGAGTATTCTATTTATTATTCATTAGATAAATCCCCTTTTGTGGATTGATCATGTTGGGCATTGTAATTGACCAAATCCCCTTTTGTGGATTGGTCAAACCCTAAATGTAATATGCAAATTAAGAAGTCGACCCCAAGGCAAATTAAAGTGGTTCTAACCACCCAGAAAGAGAATTTGACCTTGCCAGTGAAGAGACACTTCCTTTCAACACTTGTCAGTTTGTATAAATAAAGGAATCCAGCGCCTCATTTTTTCACTCACTCATTCGATCATCCAGAGCGCAAGTTTGGTAGTTGAAGTTGGAGAAGAAGAAAGAGAGAGAGGCGCATTACTTGGGAGAGGATATTCTCTAGTGTTTGGTTTATTGTCTTGCCATTGTATTGGCTATCTATATTAAGGAATGTTTTGTTGGGTTTTCTTCCCCATGAGGGTTTCCCAAGATAAATGTTGTGTATCTTGTGATTGTGTTTCTCTCAGTGATCCTATCTATGCTATGGTTATCTAGTAAATTGAAAAGAAATCTAATAATAGCTTAAAATCTAACAAGTTGTTCTATCGTGTAATTTCCTTGTTTTGATGATTAATGGAAGAGATTTATGTCATATCTCTATCTCAATTGTAAATGTGTATGAAATATGATATTATGTGGATCAACCCACATTTGTTATGTCAATAATCATAACAGTCTTCTTTACATATGTGGACAAATGAGAGGCTTCTTTATTAGCATTATTAAGTCAGTTGTTACAAAATAAATCAACCCACATCTGTTATGTTTTATTGAGTAGAGATTCAACACAAAATGGGACTATTTTTTTTATTTCCACACACATATCTTCACTTTTAGGGACATATATTTGTGTTCTTTCAGGGACAAATCATGCATTGTTACTACTCAACAATACTTGCAAGTATCAAACATACTTGATATTTTAAAGGTAGAACATGGAGTTGATTCTAGAAACACAGAGAGTTGATTCTATAAACAGAGGATGGTTCTACATAGTGCAAGGTCGATGAGAAGGCAGAAAAAGAAGAAGGCATGTCCACATGCAACAAAATTTTCCTATAGATTTAAGTGAGTGCACTAATTCTCAATAAGTGAGTGTGACTATAAATGCAGAAGACTGAGTGGAAACACACAAAAACCTACAACTTCTAGTTCAATTTACAAGCACAAAAACTAGGCAAACAAGAAGAAATTAGATATAATAGATTGTTTTGCAAGAAGAAATGGCATACACATGTTCAAACAAGAAGAAATGAGATCAATAGAGCCTCTCACCTCACTTGAATAAGTGGAATTATGTTGATTCCATGCATAAAATATAGGATTAACAGAGGCAACCGACTACGAAATTGTCTCACTGAGATCATGTATGCAACTCATTACATGTTGGTTCCCAACACTTAAGTTGACATAATTTGCAGTGGCTCTTACTGGGCTACTTTCAACTCCAACTGAAGGTTGTGAAATCTCTGTTGACCCTCTATATTTGAACTTGATATTGCTATCATATTTACAAGACTCTAATGCTGCCATATACTGCAAAATGTCTTCTTCCCCCGATTCTCTGTTACTATTTTCCACCTAAAAGACAATGTCAAGTTTCAACATAGTTAGTTTAGTAAACAAATTGAAATAAATAACAATTTAAATTCAACCAAAAAGAAACACTTACTGTCAATTTGTCTCTTTTGGCCTACAACCTGCCTCTAACAAATGTATATGGAGCCCTCACATTATCTCTTGTTTTCATGCCTCTGTTCCTCTTTGTCAAATATTCTTCGGAATGCATAGTTTCCTTCAATGCTTCCCATTCTTTTGGATATAGAGTGGAGTCTATCCTAGATTTTCCTTCAATGATTAATTTTCTACAATTGTATCTATATCTATTCATCAAAATCCTCATCTTAGACTTGTAATATTTTCTAGAGATTTGTCTACCAACAGTCTCACAAGAGTTTTCCATTTTTTGTATAACATTTTCCACACTTCGTGGATCTTGATCTGTAAAATTTGATTTGGTAATATCCAAATGGGCCCTACATATTGTTCCCAACTTGGAGGCCCACCTTGATGTATTTGGGCCTATGGGCTCACCATCTTTTGACACGTCAACCAAGAATGGCTTCTTACCTTCTATTTTCATTTCGTTTTCATTCCTCTCTATAAATCTATACAAACCTTGACTTAATATTTGTCTTTTAACAAAAGCAGACAAATCTTCTGAACAACTAGCAATATTTCTAGTTGATCCAGTTTGACCAATAGATGTAACATGTGTATTTTGAAGCACAACAGATGTAAGTGTATTATCATCACAACTTGCATTAACCGGAACTGCATGCTTCTTGGCCACATCAGATTTGCAGTAGGTAGCTCAATACAGGTCTCTATAGATGTTGGTTCTAACATCTGATTTGATTTTGAATAAATGATCTCCAAACTTGATTTTATTTTTATGTCATGATTATTGATAATCTCTTTTAGACTTTGTGTGAAGAGATCATACTTACGTTGTACATCACCATGTGCAATATCTACCTTCACATCACCACATGCATTATCAATTTGCACATCATCACCACCACTATTCTTTTCAACAGTTACATATGTTGCATCATTAATGTGTTTTCTTCTACGCGGAGTTGGTGGCAATACATCTTTATTTCTCTTTGATTTTTGCTCCACTTTCTCTTTGCTATTTTTTTCTTGCCTATAAAAAAAAATCATATTATGTCTTATATAAATAAATTTATTTCCTATAAAACATTAAACGTTATTAAACAAATAATATACTACTTAAGTGGATTAACAACTTGCATGTTTGTCTAACCAAGAGAAGATAAATATTCATCATTCTTGGCTACATTTTCTCTGCGAGAGAACTCATATTCTGTCAAGATTTCTTCATTATCGTTGAAGTCATCTAGTTTGCATTTCACAAGATTTTTCTTCATATCTTAAAGTCCAAATAAACAATAATGTATAAATCAACCACTTGAATCAGTAGAACAACAGTGGAATATGAGTTTGAAATTTGGATTTTATTAATTGCATGCGCTGAGAAATTAAGAGCATAAGTGAAAGAAAAAAAGCCACATAAAATCAACTCCTGAAGTGTTGCTTATATAACTTGAAATCAACAGTAAATAAGTGAAATAGAAACTCAATTTTTGTACTCAAATCAACAGTGGATAAATAATAAAAATACTTAGAATTTAATTGAGTTATTGCTCCAAAAGCCAAAAATATAGTAAGATGATCAAATGGGTTTATTATTAACCATTAACAATAAATGCAATGCACTTCAAAACATCAATGAACAACTCAAGTTTTTTATACAATGTATCAACAAAATAATGATGATTATATTGAAAAATGCTTGAGTAAAACAACAGTGAAAAATTACATCATACATATAATCAGAGTTTAGGTGACAAGCTATTTAAGGTGACAAATCATCATCATAATCATCTCCATTGTCACCAGGATCATGATCATGATCACTTGTGTGTACATCTTCTTTATTTTCTTCCTCAACCTCATTTGTGGCATGCAATACAGTCTCTCTCCCAATCTCTTCATTGGTAATCAAAGTCTCCTCTTCAATCACTCTATCATCATCTTCAACCACTTCTTCGAATGTTTCTTGTAAATCATCAATGTATTTCCCATCAAGTATTATATCGACAACTTCCATGAATTTTAGTTTCGAACGATAATTTGTTTGAATAACATATGACCGTCATGGGCTTCTTACATCATCAATTAGAAATGATTAGTTAATTCGAAGAGGGGAGACATATGACTCATTCATCTTTGATAAAAATTGTCGTGTATTTTCACGTACAAATCCATACTCATCATATTCTACTGTGGATGGTTTGACCCACTTATTGTTAGGTATCTAGAGAGGTAGTGGGGTGGGAAGAGGACCCAAAGTGATAATAGTGGAGGCCATTCAATGTAAGGTGAACTAGATCCACTATATTATTAAATAAGGCCCACTATGGTAGTTAGATATAATAAATGGGTAGTTAGATATAATAAATGTAAGAGGACTTCTTAGAAGGTTCTACTTCTAGAAGATTCCTCCTCTAGAATGTTCTTAGATGATGGTAGCACTATATAAAGGGGTTCAAGCAATGTAATGGGATATGAAGAGAAATATTGTATTTGGAGCTGTAGCTCAATAGGAGGATGCCCCCTCTAAGAAGCAAGTGAATAGGAGAGAATCCCTTCCATAATAGGATCCATTGTATGATGTTTCCCTACCTCAAGGATTTGATATAATAAAGTGTTGGATTTGCATATTATTTTTCTATATCTATTGTGGTGCTTTTGTATTCAGTCCCAGGGAGGTAATATGGGGTACCTACGGAGGTACCCAATGAGAATGTGGTTATGTATTATTAGTGGAAGTCATTTAATATAAGAGAATGTGGTCATTCAATGTAAGGTGGACTAGGTCCACTATATTAATAAAGACTCACTATGGTAGTTGAATGTAATAAATATGAAAAGGCTCTCTAGAAGGTTCCTATGAGATAGAGAGAGTTATATAAAGAATTGTAAGCAATGTAATGAAGCATAGAGAAGAATATTGTGAATGTATCAAGCATTGCTTAAGGAGTGTTGTCCTTCCTTAAGGATTAATATATGGTGTTACCCTACCTCAAGGGTTTTCTATATTCTTGTGTTCATGTTATGATGAATGGTTTATGGTTTATTCTTGGTCTTATTGAAGTATATTTTCATATATAGTATAGGTACTTAACAATTGGTATCAAAGCACTTTCCTTGGCCAAAGAAGGGAATAATTTTTTGCTCTTTTTGCAGAATTTTTCTTGGAAGAAAAAGAGGGCGGCGCACTTCAGGTTCATATATGAAGTTTTACGAGATGAATTTGGAAAAACAAATTGGTTATTTGAATTCCTCTCGAAAAAATACCCAATTTCAAAAAACAAATCAGCCGAAACGAAGTTCGATAAGTAAAGTTATGAGCATTTTAAATTCAACTATTTTTTAGGGTTTTTCCGGAAAAAAACCACGATTTTCTACAATAATTTATTTTTAAACCCTAGTTTTTGTTGAATATTTTTTCCAAGCAAGATGTATTTTACAAGAAAATATTATGGTCCTAGTATTGAATACTTCTTAAAGTCCCACAAGTCAGAATGGAAGGAGTAGTGGAAATTTTGTCTACATCTTCATTTGAGAGAAGATGCTCACACATGGTGGACATCATTTGCCTTTTGGGAGTGGATGTCACTTTCTGAGGAAGCAATGGAAAAATTTATGTTAGACAAGTGGTATCATACGAAATGTAAGGATAAAGACAACACCAAGGGTTTATTTTCATGTGGCAAATCTATATTACAGGTTCATGGTTGTATTCATAAAGAAAATGTCATTGTTTCTATTAACCCTAGTTGCCAACAAAATTTTATCAATGTTCAGTTGGCTAATAGATTGCAAGTTCCTACAAAAAATATTCATAGCACACAATTTGTTGATAAACATGTTCAAATTTTTAAATATTTGAAGATCATTATGGATAAATATGTGTTGCATTCAAATTTGCATGCTACATATATGGATGATTTGGATATTGTTTTGGGATATCCTTGGATAGAATTAATGGGTACCATTAATATTAATGTGCAAAAGAAGTTTTTGAAGTTGTGGTACAAGAAAAATAAAATTGCATTGCAAGATGTGTATCTTAGTAAGAAATATGGGCCCATGGAGGCTAACAAAGAAGTTATTCCCGAGTCCAAAGTTGAATCAAAGGCAGAGTATATAGAAGGAAATGAAGCAAAACCACATGTAGGACACAATCATGAAGCTAAGGAGGTCATTGACTCAAAGGCACAAAGTGTTGAAGATTTGAAGAAAAAAGAACAGATTCCTATAGTTGTTGTATATCGCCACCCACATCATATAGAGACACAAAAATCATCAAGGCAAGGGCATATGCATCAACACATTTATGCACCAATAGGGAACCAAAAAGGAAACCAATCCAAAGGTACATGGAGGCCTACCAACACTATAGGAATACATTAGGCTAGAGAACCAATCCCAAGGAAACATCGGCACGATGCAGAGCAAGATTAGGGTGGCAAGGCAACAGTTGGACATCATGTTCATCTTCCATTAGGATGGATGGATGGTTGTACTTGGTACCAATTGGCTACATTGCTTAGCCAGTCATATTGTTTGGTTTCTTCTCATGTTTCGAGGACGAAACATGTGAAGGGGGATGGAATGTAGTATACCAAGGGAGGTACCCAATGGGAAGGTGGTTATGTATTATTAATGGATTTAATTTAATATATGAGAATGTGTTCATTCAATGTAAGGTGGAAATAGGTCCACTATATTAATAAAGGCCCACTATGGTAGTTGGATGTAATAAATGTGAGAAGGCTCTCTAGAAGGTTCCTAGGAGATAGAAAAAATTATATAAAGAAGTGTAATCAATGTAATGAATCATAGTGAATAACATTGTGAATGGACTTTGACTATTGAAAAAACACTCCCAATGCATATGTTTTCAGGGTTCGACTGGAAGGAAGAGCGAGCGTTAGGGTTCGACTGGAGCGAGTGTTAGGGTTCGTGAGGCTCATGGCGGCGCCAGGGGGCGGGATCCCCGCCCCCCCTCCTTCGATCGCAGATGCTTTTCGCAGGCTTATTCATAGCCGTGGGAAGCAGACTTCTCCCCCTGAAATTCCGAAATTCATAAAAAAACTGGACGAAATTCCTGAAATAGCCTTACCTGAAGAGAATCCAATGAAGATAGCAGTAGCCCTAGCCAATCGAGGGTTAGTTGGACAGTTTATGGGCCTGTGGCCGTCCACCAAAACCACGGATGATTGGATACAGCGAAACTGGCGGCCGAATCTAGCGAATGGGGTAACCTGCTACCCTGTAGGAAGAGGCTATTTCATTTTCGAATTCATCACTGAAGAAGACCGAGATCTGGTATTCAGGAACGGCCCCTATTTCATGGGGACACAGGGGCTCTATTTAAACAAATGGTCCCCTGATTTTAACCCACTGCTGGACATGCCTAAAGAAGTTCCAGTCTGGGTTAGATTGCCGAATCTCCCTATTCACTGCTGGGACAATGAATCTCTGCTTCGAATCGGAAATGGCGTAGGAAGGTTTATTGACAAAGCTGATAACAAGGGACAATATACTTGTGCTCAAATCTGCGTGGAGGTCAACCTGGAGGCCGGACTCCCGGAAGCTGTCAAGCTAACCGTAGGTTCTTGGACCCATTACCAAAAGTTAGACTATGAGAACCTGTCATTTAAATGCAGGAACTGCCAGGAACATGGCCATTTCCAAAGGAACTGCCCCAAGCTCCAAACTAGCAGGACCGAGGATGCAGAAGGATGGCAAAAAGTAAGGAGAGGGAAAAACTCGCAGAGCACAAAGAACAGAGATAAGATGCCGCAGGATCCATCCAAAGGAGGCAATCTCCATAATACCTCTCAAGACAGACCAAAAACACA
>ML780023.1:520560-547597 GCA_009831015.1 Picea engelmannii | reverse complement strand
GATTGACAAATTAAATGGTTGGGCAATTACTACGACGGAATTAAACGACAATATTTTCACTCAACAATGTCCTTGTTTTTGCAAGTAGTAATGATCATGCAGAAGAAAAAATACATGGGAGGATATATCTTGGACTGGAAGCATGAACCATGTTCTACATGAGGCCTCTACTGACTTACCAATTGTAATTGAAGAGAAACAAGAGGACGATTAGTTAGAGGAAAACTCTTCACCTACTAGCATAATGAAACTCTTATCTATAGAATATTTAAATAATGATTCAGTGATTGAAAACAATAGACCCCTTTCTTTTGAAAATTATTTTGAACAAACTAAGCATATGGCTCTTAATCAATCATCTTGTGAAATAAACGAGAATGTACCACTAGTTTTAATGGACACTTAGAGTTTGGATTTATGTAATAAAAAGAGTATGTTTATTGGATGTACTATCGTGGAACATATTACAATACCTGGGAAAGAAAGTGATTCATATGTTAAGGAAATTTTTGATTTCCCAAACTCTGAATTTTTTTATACATTGTACTCTGATTTATTTGTTGACCTTGACTCATAGAAAGTTAATTATGACTTCCATGTATTTGAAAATGTTGGTTTAGTAGCATAGGAAATCTATATAGGAAATTTTTAGTGGCATACTCAATCGAGAGATTAGGAGTTGGAATAGGAGTTAAAGGAGCTAGAGGATTAGTCCTCAACCAACTCATGATCAATTAGGAGTTTGAGGAGCTGAATTAGTCAATATACCAGACAAAGCCAATCTTCAGGGAGGGGATAGAGACATTCTGGTAAGGTATTGAGAGAGCCTTTCACCATTAACCAGAAGCCTTCCATTCACCTTTCAACATAAGCATTTCACCTTTAGAATTTCAACTTAAGCCAATCACAATTATCCTTTAGGCCCTCGCCTCTCACAAAACAACACCTCGCCTCACCTAAGAACTGGAAATCAAAACCATCGGACTTACCCTCACAAGAACCGAATCACCCACCCCACGAAAATAAGCTGGTCAATTTCTAACGAGGTGCAGAGTGATGGTAGTTTTCAATTGACAGATGTGAAATATTATATTGATTTACAAAACTAGAAAAAAAAATGTCATTTAAATTATGTCAACAATATTTGCTCTATGAGTTTCCTTAAAATGCTTATTGAAATGAATTTTTTCACCTCAACCATCTCAGAAAACCTATAATATTTTGTTATGAACATAATGTATAATAATAAATATAAATACATTATAATAGTTAATGAATAATTAATGAAGAGACACCTTCCCAATGAAAGGTCACGTCTCTTCATGGAAGGGCACCCCTTGTGTGGGTATATAAGGCCCTCTTTCTTATTGTATATCATCTCATATATTCATATACATTATTGTTTAATATATTATCCTTTATGGATTATAACATGTTTTCCTACCTACATTGGGTATTTAGCTCGTAAACTGGCGTGGTTCACCATAGTGGTACCAGAGCTTCGTCTCGATCCAAATTTTGGCCACAAATATAATTTCTCTAAAATCATGTCTTTGACCTCATATTGTCCATTGGTCATTTATAAATCAAATATTCTACACATTTCAGCAAAAGTAAAAAAGTCATTCTGCACAAAATAAAAATTAAAAAAAAAAAAGAGAAAAAAGAAAAAGTTTTTCTTAAGGGGCACGTGAAGAAGTATAAGTGCACACCAAAATGTTTGAAAGAAATATTCTAGATTTTGCATTAGTTAAGTTAATTGTCATTTAAAAAGTGAGAAAAAGTAATTTAAAAGAAAAAGTTTCAAAGAAGAGGAATAGTGAATATTTTATTTTACCTTTGGAGATTTACCATCCCATGGTTTTGGAAAACCATTGGCCCATGGTATTCCATACCATATATAATATACATGTGTCTATTTTCCTCTAAAGAAGTATTTCAAAAAACTTGGGTCAAGTTTTTTGAGCCCTAACCGCCGCCAACAAATAGTGAAGAGTATAAAAGGGATTTATAAGGTACTTTTTATAAAGTATAAAAAGTATTATAAAAATTGGAGTGAAAAGATATATAAGAAGGAAGGAGTATAACTAAAAGAGTTATTTTGTAAAGTGTGAAGGTAATATTAAAATATTTTTCATTAATTACCAAGGAAAAAGAGAAAAAGAGATTAAGTGAATAGAAAATTACTTTTGGTAAAGTATAAAGAAAACATTCAAAGTTTTTAAACTCTATATATGTAAAAAGAAGAATTATCAAGGATTATTTTCTTAAAAGAATATAAAGGAATATTAGAGGAATATATCTATTAAGTCAAGAAGCTTAAGTCATATTATTATTAAATGGATATTATAATAATTATAAGGTCAATTCAAATTTTAAAAATGGATTTTAAGGAAGGAATATTTTCTGGTAAATATCATCTAAGTAGATGCATCGGATTATTAACATTTAGAGGAAATATTCAAGAAAAATAAGTTAGCATCCACATTTTCCCAGATAAGAAGAAAAATCACATAAGGATGGATTTGGCGAATCAATTAATAATTCCAAAGACAAATTTAATCGAAACAAAAGGCTTTTTTTCGCAATAAATTTGACATCAAGGACTTACCGTTGACACTCAAAGATTATAAAATCATATCGAATTTTGAGGTTACAACTATATATGAAAAAAAGGTTGATATAATCCTTGACTCAACTTGGTTAGAGACACTGGGTAGCTTAGTATTAAACCTTGAGAAAAAAAATTAATGTTTTCTTACAAGAAGAAAAAAATAAAATTACATGATGTCTCAGTGAATTCAGATTCAATATCCACGTCAAAAGATATTGATCAAATCTCCAAAATACTATTGTCAGAAAAAACAACAGTCAATACTTGAGATCCAAAAAGAATGTGACAAAATCATCATAGACAAAGACGCATAAATTTGTCGCCTAAAATCCCATAATTAAAGTTTACTCACCCATATTAAGAAGATAAAGAGTGATAAGAAGATGATAGAGGACAAGTTAGAAAAAATTATCCATAAGGAATCATTGGTAGATAAAGAGACAATTACTGAACCTATGGAACTACAAAAGTCTTCAAATGGAAAAAACTTGATGGTGGATAAAGCAATTAATACAGACTCAACCAACCTTACAACTCAAAGGATTCAGTTGATGTAAAGAGGTCTTCACATGTCGAAGTAGAAACAACACATGGCTATGAAGAAGACTCAATTCCAAATGTTAATCAAGAAGAAGCTACAAGTACATGAAGTAAAGATCAGGTTGCAAGGATGCCTTATAGATATCCTAATCACAAAAAACAATACTTCAACCAATCAATGTATCCACAAAAACAAATGACAAATATGTAAAAAAATATTACCTCCATTACAAATGATGCTCAAGGTAGAAGTTATCATGGGAGTCAAAATACATCAAATTGTCTACAAGAACCCCATAAAAACCCCATTGTGCAGAAGATCGATTCAAGGTGGGTAGACTCCCTTACAATTCGACGATTCTACGTAGCACTTAGAAGATCATATAATTTCAAGTCCTCAACGATCACTAATTCGGGAATAAAGAATAAGGAGACGATATTACAAGCCAGAGAAAGAGATAAGTCTTCCATAAGTATGCTTTGAGGACAAAGCATTTTTAAGGGGAAGGCAATGTTATGAACATAATATATAATAATAAATATAAATACATTATAATAGTTAATGAATAATTAATGAAGAGACACCTTCCCAATGAAAGGTCATGTCTCTTCATGGAAGGGAACCCCTACATGGGTATATAAAGACCCTCTTTCTTATTGTATATCATCTCATGTATTCATATACATTATTATTTAATATATTATCCTTTATGGATTATAACTTGTTGTCCTACCTACATTGGGTATTTACCTAGTGAACTAGATTGGTTCACCACATATTTCCCTCCCACCTCATTCTTAACACTCCAAATGGTATTTGATATTTTCATCATCTTTACATAGTTGTGAAAAAATCAGTTGTTTTCATCTCCCCGTACTACCTAAGATGCTCTAGTTTTTTGCCTCCATTTTGATTCTTCCTAGTCAAGAAACTCTCTTTTTCATGGCTCCAAAAGATTTAAGTTACTTATCTCTTCTTCATTGAAAATTATATTCATGTTAGGTTTGAAAATGTTAGACATTTATTCTTCCAGTATCCATGTCTACTCTAATGGATCCTTGAGTTTGGATTTGGCCCACTCAACAAATTTTATTTTTACAATTTTAAAATTGTCACTAAATTAAAATGTGACAGATTCCTCCAACCAATCATCCATATGTTTCCATTCACTATCATGCAAATACCTAAATTCAATATCCGTATACCATTGAGAGTTGAATTTAGAAGGGCTTGGGCGATTTTCATTCTTCCTTCCCCACTAGGATAAATATGGGAATATGAATATAAATATGCAACAATCCCCTTCAAACTAGTCTTCATCAAAAGAAAATACAACGGTGTGAATCGTTTAAAATGCATATCAACTTAGTAAACCAAATGAAATTTTTTACCATCCTTGCACGCACAAAAGGGTTGTTGTTATATGCAAGCATGTTTTAATTTTTTTCATTCATAAGACTTCTGGGTAGCTATGGAATCTATGTACTGCAAGTTAGCTTAATCACTAAGCTATATTAGTACTTAATAATAACTTAGAAATTCATCTTAGGATAAATTATATTTAGAAATCAATTATAAACTAAAACATCAACATTGAATTGAGCTCTTCATCTATTTTATGTAGAATAGGCAATATTTGTTGTATGTGGCATGAAATATTGGAATTGGAAACCATATTATATGTCATGTCGATCAAAATGGGAACAATAATATGCAACAAGAAATTGTTGAGGCCATAAATTCAAGGTTCATTACATAGGCAAAAAGTGGGAGTACAAAAGCAACTCCCTATTGATGAAAAGATATGAAATGATCTTACTCAAGCATTTTCAAATTCTGCTTGGCTAAAGCAAAATAGACGGGAATATCACCCTAGTTTATAGCCATCAAAATAAAATCCTAACTCACAAGTATTTATTACATGTTCTTATGCTAGTCTTTTCACAATTAAAAGCTTGCTGGAAAATTCGTTTTAATATGATTTTCTGAATATAACAGTTGCTGAAATAAATGTAGAGATAGAAATAAAGACACCAAGATGATAATCAAGATAGATGACACATAAATCAATCTTTTATTTCATTCCAATTCACCAAAGAGTCATTCTTTTTACAAAATTTCATACAGAAATTCCGGACCAAAGTCAAACTTAGACATCCCCGATGGAACATACAAAAGGACCTTTGACAGAAAATCAAAAACTAAACTCTAAAAGTTGAATCAACTTGCCACAGATTGACACATATTGTTGCCCACTCGACTCTACACAACATCCTTTGTCAGTCATGAAAACTAATTCACAAATAGACAAGTCTACACAGACTATCAAAGATAGATCAACACCTTTGAAAGACAAGTGTCTGAATGATGTAATTCAGCCCTGAATCTTGTTGTCTACAATAAGACCCTGCTATCATAAAAAATAATTAGTCTTGTGATAAATTAAGGAATGAATGAATGGATACAACCACCTATCCTTGCCCCGTCCAACTGCCCTGAAGTATAAGTAGAATGATGGAACCACTGTCAACCTGTCACTGTGAGATATACTGCTCTACAACTGTATCAACCTGTACCATTGACCTGTATCCAATCTGTACAACTTTCCTGTAATCAAACTGTACCTGAACTGAACATGTATCTACAAAAATATAGCAGGTACACAACCTATAGTGTTGCATCCTGTGTATGTACACGCCCTATATGTTATGAAGCCCGCGTATGTACGCTACCAAACTATTATGCAACCTGCGTATGCATTCTGAAAACTAGGGTTTCCTTTTTCTTGAAAAATTTTGATCCATTGTAACTTCTTTCACATAGATCTGTAACCTGTCACTGTATCCAGACTGTAACTGTACCCTGTGCATGCATCCTCATATATAACCTTTACTCAAGGAAAGTATGTCTCTCTCTAGTCATGTGTCATATAGGTATGTGTAATCATGAACAAGTATAATATCCCTCACATGATCTTAGTCATCAACCCCTTTCTGATATTCAGTCTCTCAAGACATAAACTACTACACAAATACAAGCTATCAACCATGTACCATAAAAACCCTTAGCCATATGCCAAGAAATACAAGATGTGCCTCATAAGAAGTATCAATTATGAATATACCAGCACTTTATTTCTGTAGATCTGACTTATACAGAAGGTCCCATGAAGACACTAGTCTCTCTAGGGAGAATCCTCAAATCTCCATTGCCATTCCTCATGCATACATCAAAATCCAACTATTCATAGAAATAAGACATACCTTTTGAACCAATGGATGGATCTAATGTATCTGAGCACTTTAGACCTTCCTAGGAGCTTGATCTTAGAATCTAGAACCTCTGCATCTTCATCTCTTCAAGTTTCCATATTTTACCAACATGTACGCACCTTGTACACAGATAGCGCGCATTGTAACACCATGTTTCCCCCAGTCTGTAAAAATAACTATATTGTCCAAGAACTATGGAAAACTCAAAGATGTGAATGTTTGACTTGATGGACCTTTGTATAAAAGGTCGATGAATGTAAATTATGTTATGAATATGTGTTACATGACTGTTGGGAAGGGGGTGTTCTAAAAGAGACCGCGATGGATAATGAGAGGTGGTGGAAGGGACCTGGAATGGTTGTGTTAACTTCCACCGAGCCAGTACTGTATTGGTTTATACTTGCTCACAAACCAAAGCAGCTCTCTGATCCTGGAATGGATTTCCCATCAAATTGGTAGGTGGGGAGGATCCTTAAGAGTTAATGAGGGGATGGTGGTGAACCTCCCATATGTAACAGCCCTCAGACCTGACCACAGATGGCATAATTTGTGCCACATGCAACCTTGCAGACAGAAATTGGCAAGAGAGGAAATGTGGTAAGAGAGAAATAAGTGTGCGCGACGGGGATCGCGAAAGAGACTGGAGAAACCCTGGAAACGCAGGGAGTTCTGAATACCAAGAGAAGGAGAGTAACCTTCGTCCTGGATTACTTTCCTACATCAGGAGAAGGAGAGTAACCTTCGTCCTGGATTACTTTCCCGCATAAGGAAAAGGAGAGTAATCTTCGTCCTTGATTTATGTTGAGATGGAAATAGGAGACTGAACCTCAAAGCATCGTGGTCTAGCTCGGGGGTGGCTAGTGGTAAATCCGTTTGGAGTCACTGAGCCTATGGTTGGGTGGAAACGAGCACCCCTCTCAGCAGTTGCATCATTCTTGGTAGATCTGATAAGTGTTTTATACCTTGTATTTCAAACTGAATATCATGAATACATGCTTATGTTTATATGCCCATAATAATTTTTGTGTAGAATGATTGCTTGCTGTGTTAGACTGGAAATAAGGGATGCATGTGTATGCTTACATGCCATAATCGGTTTTTGTACAAAGGATTAAGGTTGGGGCATGAATTCACTCCACTAAGAATCGTCTTGTTTGCTTAACTCTCGTAATGTTCCGGGAAGGAGAAGTTGAATTTCGTGATTCAAGCTCAGAAGGGATAGCGAGCCCAATTATAGAAAGAGAGAATACCCTATCATTTGGTAGATGAATGGTCAAAATCCTTTCGGGAATACCCCAGATCTATCAAGACCGATGGATCTAGAGAAGGAGTGCAGGTGTTAACACCTCGATCCTTTAAGCCTTCGCATGTAGTGATGGGATCCCGGACCGTAGATCCAAGGATATGACAGAGCCCTATTAACCATCGATCTTAGCCTTTGTATAGGCAGGAGAGTAGCATTTCACTGACTCGCAACTTAGAGAGGTCAAGGGTAGGGCTACATGAACTCATGATTCGTGAGATCGCGACGTGATCATGACCATTGGATCCAAGGCACGGGAGAACCGTTGGATCAGAACTTTCGTGGTTATCGCCTATCGAGGGTTCAGAACTTGAGGGAGTTTCTTTTTTATTATAGAAGTCGCGAAGTGTCGATCGTCGAGGGCTCGTGCAAACACATGACCCATCTGTAAGTGGGGACCGCGTGGTTGATAGGTGGCGTAACAAAAAGCACCTAGAGAAAGGTGGGAACGGGTGACAGGTGATGGACACATGTCACCTGGGAAGGAGTCAACCCATTGTTGACTTATCGTATCTCAAGAACTCCCGAAGGAGGAGAATGAGGGCTCAACACTCCAACTTGCGAAGTCACGATATGCGAGTAGCGCTAGTATTTAGCCTAGGAAGAGGGTAACCGGTGGTGGACATGTGTCACACTGGGAAAGAGTCAACCAATTGTTGAATTATCGTGGCTTGGGGTTTCGCAGGATGAAGAAGCTGCACCTTGATCGTTAAGGCCATGAAACTACGAGAGCTGAGGTCTCGTGCGATGGGCAGCGGTGACACAGCTCATGAGAAAAGTATAGTGGGGTTGAAAAGTGGCATGTGCGCGTTGCTTTGGCAGAGTCCACGCAACATTGACCTATCGCATCTCGGGGATTCGCGAAGGAGGAGCACGAGAGCTCAACACCTCAACTGGCGAGGTTGTGAGTGGCGCTAGTGTTTGGCCTAGCCTACGGTTACATGTAGCAGGCGCTAGTGAGGAGGGAGCCATACCCATATAGCATCTCAGGTATCGATGTTTGGAGAAAGGGGAGTCAAGAGTATTGATTCTCGACTCGTGAATTGCGAAAGGTGCTTGCGCTAAGGCCAGCTTATGGTCGTTTGGAGGAGGATAAGGAAAGAGAGGGTCTGTTCTAGGTCCCATAGAAGTCTCGAGGATTCTGTTCCTTGAAGAAAAAGACAAAAAATCTAATTTAATGTAGTGGGTGTGTGACAAATTGGTATCAGAGCATGGTTACAACACTTGGCCTACTTGGGCTCATGAACGAGTTGCGCAAAAACTCCATTTGAAGTACTCTTAAAAGGAGTAATCGTCTATCTTAACCCCCTTTAGCAAAAGCCGAAGTTAAGAATGAAAATTTCTATTGTGTGTATGCATTTGAAAAATATGAATTATGCATTGATTGTGAATGAATATAATGTTGACTAACAATAAGTGTTTTTCTTGCACAACAAGCAGATGATCAACCGCGGGAAACTGTAGACGCATAGAATGGTGACGCACCATGAAGTAGGGGATGGCTCCCACAATAGAGACGAAGAGTCTGACGAAAGGAGAGTGGTAGAGACCCCTCTCGAACTAGATGAGACTGTGAGAAGCCTCATGGTCGAACTACAGAGATGCAAAGCCGACAACGAGAGGTTGATAAAAGAACAAGAGAAGTGGACATAAATTAATGCAGTCTTGTTGCAGAGTTTATCCGACATACAAAGACAATTACAACATGAACCTGACACCAGTCACATGGACCGACGACAAACAAAGAAAAGTGGAAGTCCACCTGAGATACGGAAACGTGGTCTTTTAAGTGGCCACATTGGGAAGAGCACCTCGAGAAAGGTCCACCCCAGAGATAAGGGACAAGCATTAGATGATTCCTCTGGAAAGGAAACTGGCGACTCAGAGGGATCTTCTAGTAGCAAAACTAGTTCTTATTCCCGAAGAAAATGGAAGAAGCGAAAGCATTCCAAAAGTCACAATCTCGAAGAATTCAAGAAGGCCAAACCACCCTCTTTCGATGGTGAAATAAAGAAAGGGGAGGAAGCGGAGGCCTGTCTACTTAGACTAAAGAAGTATTTTAGATTCCATGACTTCTCAGAAAACTTGAAGGCCCGAGTAGCCACTTTCAACTTGAATGGAAAGGCTTCCATTTGGTGGGAAGACCTTAAGAATGTAAAAGGGATTCACGAAGAGGACCTATCTTGGGAACGGTTTGAGAAATACTTCAGAAGTATATGTCAGAAAAGTATTTTGACAAAAAGACTAAAGAATTCTATGAACTCAAACTAGGGCAACGCACCATAGAGGAATATGTCAGTAGATTTCTCGAATTGCTGAGGTATGTACCCTATATAAAAGCAAAGAAGGAAAAGGTACAACGATTCATCAGTGGACTACCTAAGGACTATCAGAACAGGATTGAGTTTGATGATCCAAAGACGAAGATACTATCTAAAAGGCAATATATTGTTACGAACAACTGGGGCATCAAACAGAACCTCACGAAAACTGGAAGCAGAAGAATAGTTCAGGATTCCAGAAAAAGGGGTTTAAATCCCCAAGATTTAGAAACTCTAAGAAGGACTCAAGGATGAGCTTCCCAACCCGAAGTGTACACCAGCAGGATTTCCCCTCCCAGAGTGGAAATAAACCTTTTGGATCTACCCCAAGAAATATTGATAACCCAAAGAGAGAACCCTTGAAATGTTGGGGTTGTGGAGAAGAACATCTACTGAGGGACTGTCCGCACCGACAACAGAACAGTCGGAGAATTTACAACGTTCAATAAGCTACCACCGTCAATGACGTGGCCAGGAGTGTGTCGCAAATTTATGTAGCCTTGGATAATAAACAAGCTGACCACCAAGCTTCAGTGGTGGAGATGGAACGTATGATCACCAACCATCTAGTGTCTATTCTAATTGACCCTGGTTCAAATTTGAGTTATATAGCTCCTAAAGCTATTGATAAGTGTAAATTACAGCCACATAAACATGCCAAGCCATGGTTGGTACAGTTATCCACTAGCACCAAAAGAAAGGTAGCGTAGGTCATACTAGCTTGCCAATTCACTATGGGTGAATTCCCCACCCAAGCAACCCTTAACATACTACCCCTAGGATCATATGACTTGTTGATTGGAATGGACTGACTAGCCACATATAAATCTAGACTGGACTGTTACCATAAAACTTTAGAATGTGTAGGTGAAGGAAGAAGGATAACCCTTCGAGGGATCCAAAAACATGTCTCGGTGAGACGAATATCAACCCTTCAAATGAGAAAGTATTGCAAAAAGAGATGTCTACTTTATGCGATATAGGTGTTGGAATCAGTTGAATATGACAAACCAAGCCTCGAAGACCACCCCACACTAAGAGAATATAGAGATGTATTTCTAGAAGAGGTAACAGGTCTACCTCTGAGAAGGTACATTGACTTCTCGATAGAACTTGCACCGGGAGCGGTGCCAGTGTCTAGGACACCCTATAGGATAAGCACACTCGAGCTAGTTGAGATTAAATTACAACTAAAAGAAATGATGGACAAAGGCTATATCCGGCCCAGCGTGTATCCATGGGGAGCACCATTTATGTTTGTAAAGAAGAAATATGGTACCCTCCGACTATGCATAGATTATAGACAACTAAACAAGGTAACCATAGAGAACAAGTACCCCTTACCCAGGATCGATGACCTGTTTGATCAATTGGGAGATGCTTCCATCTTCTCAAATATTGACTTGAGATATGGATACCATCAAGTCCGAATCAAGGGTGAAGACATCCACAAAACTACCTTCAGGATGAGATATGGTCACTATGAGTTTGTGGTAGTACCATTCGGATTAACCAATGCCCCTGCCACTTTTATGTGCTTGATGAACAATGTGCTCAGAAAATTCCTAGACAAATTTGTACTGGTTTTTATTGACGATATATTAATTTGCTCCAAGAATAGAGAGGAACATGAGGAACATCTTAGACTTGTTCTTCAAGTGTTAAGAGAACATCAGCTCTATGCCAAATTTAGCAAGTGTGACTTTTTCCAAAAGCAAATACATTACTTGGGTCATGTCATATCTGAAGAAAGAGTAGCAGTAGATCCTGACAAGACTAGGTCTATCATGGAGTGGCCTACCCCAAAGGACGTTTCAGATATTATATCCTTTATGGGCTTAGCAGGATACTATAGGAGATTTATAAAAGGATTCTCCAAGATTGGTTGTCCAATCACTGCCCTCCAGAAGAAGGGAGCTAAATTCACGTGGACACAAGAATGTGAAGAAAGATTTCAATCCCTAAAAAATTTACTGACCCATGCACCCATGTTGAAGATCGTCGATCCCAAAGCTGACTTCCTTTTGTGCACAGATGCCTACAAGGAAGGGGTCGAAGGAGTCCTTATGCAAGAAGGAAGTGTAGTTTTCTATGAATCCCAAAAATTGAATGAGCACGAAGTCAACTATGTGACCCATGATCTAGAACTGGCCGCCATAGTGCACGCCTTAAAAATGTGGAGGCATTACCTCTTGGGAAGAAAATTTGTACTTATGACAGACCTCTGTGGATTGCGACATCTATTTGACCAACCAAAACTCAATGCTAGACAAGCTAGGTGGATGGCCCTTCTTAGTGAGCTTGATTTCGAAATCAAACATATCAAGGGAAAGGAAAATAAGGTGGTCGATGCCCTTAGCAGAAGTATGAAAACAATTCATCTGGTAGCGGTGAGCACCTGCGAGACGAATGTCAAGGAAAGAGTCAGGAATGCACAAGAAACAGACACATTCTTCCAGACCGTGACCTCGTACCTGGAGCAAGAACCCACAGGAGTAAAGTATGAAGGCTACCAGATGATAGATGGAGGTCTGCTAACTTACAAAAACATATTGTATTATCCAGAATGTGATGACTTGAAGAGGTTCATAATGGATGAACTACATAAAAGACCATATACTGGTCATCCTGGATACCAGAAGATGATCACAGCCACCAGGAAACAATTCTATTGGCCTAGATTGAAGAAAGACATAGTTGAGTACTTAGAGAAATGCATAGAATACCAATAGGTTAAAGCAGAACACCGACACCTAGCAGGATTATTACAACCTCTACCAATCCCAGAATGGAAGTGGGAAACCATTTCCATGGAATTCATCACCAGATTACCGACATTGACCAAACAGAATGACGCCATCATGGTAGTGGTGGACAAATTGAGTAAGTCTGCCCATTTTATCCCCATCAAATTGAATTGAAAGGAAATAGATATTGCCAGCATATTCATGAAGAAGATATTCAGACTACATGGTATGCCTAAAGAGATCGTGTCTGACAGAGACACGAAATTTACTTCCAACTTTTGGAAATCCTTGATGGCTAGTCTAGAGACAAAATTACTGTTTAGCACTGCCTATCATCCTCAAACCGATGGACAGACAGAAAGAGTGAACCAAATATTGGAAGACATGCTAAGAATGCATGTAATGCATCAACCCAAGAAGTGGGAAGATTTCCTGCCATTGGTGGAATTCGCCTACAACAATGGCTACCAAGAATCCCTGAAGATGAGCCCTTTCGAAGTCCTCTATGGTAGACCGTGCAATACTCCAATCAGTTGGAGTAATCCCATGAACAGATTTACTATTGGACCCGACATGTTGAAAGAAATGGAACAACAAGTGACTCAAATAAAACAAAATCTAATGGTCGCTCGGAATAGACAGAAAAGTTACGCTGACCGAAAGAGAACTCCGAGATAATTCAAGACGGGAGACCACGTATATCTCAGAGTTAGGCCCAGGAAGAGTTCCTTGGGATATTGTGCCAAGTTGTCACCTCGGTATTGTGGACCCTTTGAAGTTATAGATAGAGTGGGACCTATAGCCTATAGGCTAGCACTTCCTCCCACAATAAAAGCACATAATGTTTTCCATGTTTCATTATTGAAGAGATATGTACACGATTCTAATCATATAATTGACTAGTCTGTGATCCAGGTTGAACTACAGGGAGAATTCCTACCAGACCCTCAATGCATACTGGACAGAAAGGAAACTCCACTCAGGAACCAAACCATCGCACAGGTCAAGGTGCAGTGGAAACATTTTGGCCCAGATGAGGCTACGTGGGAAATGGAAGATGCCATGAAACATGCATATCCGATTTTGTTTACTTTTGAACATACATGTCATATTTATAGCTAGAACATCGAGGACGATGTTCCTTTAAGGGGGAGGGAATCGTAACAACCTGTTTCCCCCAGTCTATAAAAATAACTATATTGGCCAAGAACTATGGAAAATTCAAAGATGTGAATGTTTGACTTGACGGACCTTTGTATAAAAGGTCGATAAATGTAAATTATGTTATGAATATGTGTTGCATGATTGATGGGAGGGGGATGTGCTAAAAGAGAACAAGATGGATAATGAGAGGTTGTGGAAGGGACATGGAATGGTTGTGTTAACTTCCACCGAGTCATCACTGTACTGGTTTATACTTGCTCACAAACCAAAGCAACTCTCTGATCCTGGAACGGATTTCCTGTCAGATTGGTAGGTGGGGAGGCTCCTCAAGAGTTAATGAGGGGATGGGGGTGAACCTCCCATCCGTAACAGCCCTCAGACCTGACCACGGGCAGTGGAATTCGCGACACAGGCAACCTTGCAGACAGAAATTGGCAAGAGAGGAAATGTGGTAAGAGAGAGAGTAGTGCGCGCGACGGGGATCACGAAAGAGACTAGAGAAACCCTAGAAATGCAGGGAGTTCTAAATACTAGGAGAATAAGAGTAAACTTCATCCTGGATTACTTTCCTACATCAGGAGAAGGAGAGTAACCTTTGCCTTGATTTCTGTTGAGTTGGAAGTAGGAGACTGAACCTCAAAGCATCGTGGTCTAGCTCGAGAGTGGCTAGTGGTAAATCTGTTTGGAGTCACTGAGCCTACGGTTGGGTGGAAATGAGCACCCCTCTCAGCAGTTACATCATGCCTGTTAGATCTGATAAGTGTTTTATACGTTGTATTTCGAACTGAATATCATGAATACATGCTTATGTTTATATGCCCATAATAATTTCTGTGTAGAATGATTGCCTAGTGTGTTAGACTTGAAATAAGGGATGCCTGTGTATGCTTACATGCCACAAATGGTTTTTGTACAAAGGATTAAGGTTGGGGCATGAATTTGCTCCACTGAGAATCATCTTGTTTGCTTAACTCTCGTAATGTTCCGAGAAAGAGAAGTTCAATTTCGTGATTCAAGCTCAGAAGGGGTAGCGAGCCCAATTATAGAAAGAGAGAATACCCTATCATTTGGTAGACAAATGTTCGAAATCCTTTCAAGAATACCCTAGATCTATCAAGACTGATGGATCTAGAGAAGGAGCACAGGAGTTAACACCTTGACCCTTTCAGCCTTCGCATGTAGCGATGCGATCTCGGACCGTAGATCCAAGGATCTAACGGAGCCCTATTGATCGTCAATCTTAGCCTTTGTATAGGCAGGAGAGTAGAATTTTGTTGACTCGTGACTTGGAGTGGTCAAGGGTAGGGCAGCCTGAACTCACGATTCATGAGAATGGGATGTGATCATGACCATTGGATCCAAGGCACGGGAGAACCGTTGGATCAGAACTTTCATGGTTATCACCTATTGGGGGTTCGGAACTTGAGGGAGTTTCTTTTCGATTGTAGAAGTTGCGAAGTGATGAGTGCCGAGGGCTCGTGAAAACACTCGTGCAAACACGTGACCCATCGTTAAGTGGGGACCGCATGGTTGACAGGTGCCGTAACAACAAGCGCCCAGAGAAAGGTGGGAATGGGTGACAGGTGATGGACACATGTCGCCTGGGAAGGAGTCAACCCATTGTTGACTTATCGTATCTCGGGAAATCACGAAGGAGGAGCATGAGGGCTCAACACTCCAACTCTCGAAGTCACGAGATGCAAGTAGCGCTAGTATTTAGCCTAGGAAGAAGGTAACCAGTGGTGGACACGTGTCACACTGGGAAAGATTCAACCCACTGTTGACTTATAGTGGCTCGGGGTTTCGCAGGATGAAGAAGTTGCACCTTGATCGTTAAGGTCGTGAAACGCCGAGAGTCGAGGTCTCGTGCGATGGGCGGCGACGACACAGCTCATGAGCAGAGTATAGCAGGGTTGACAAGCGGCGTGTGCGTGTCGCTTTGGCAGAGTCCACGCAACATTGACCTCTCACATCTCGAGGATTCACGAAGGAGGAGAACGAGAGTTCAACACCTTAACTGGCGAGGTTGTGAGTGGTGCTAGTGTTTGTCCTAGCCTACGGTTACATGTAGTAGGCGCTAGTGAGGAGGTAGCCATACCCATATAGCATCTCGGGTATCGGTGTTTGGAGAAAGGGGAGTCGAGAGTCTTGATTCCCGACTCACGAGTTGCGAAAGGCGCTTGCGCTAAGTCCAACTTGTGGTCGTTTGGAGGAGGATAAGGAAAGAGAGGGTCTATGCTAGACCCCATAGAAGTCTCAAGGATTATGTTCCTCAAAGAAAAAGATGAAAAATCTAAGTTGTTGTAGTGGGTGTGTGACACGCGTACACCTCAAAAAATAGGGTTTTGTTGTAATTTCGAGAATTTGTCGTCAACCCTTCGTGCTACCTCAGACGTTCGCCACTTCATATGTATCCACAAGTATTTACAAGAATCTTTACACAAGAAAATAGATATACAATATGTACAAGTGTGTGTTTAATAAGTGAGATTTGCCTCTTATTTATATCTTCATGTAGCCTTACACTTTCCTTACTTTAGGGCTTCTTCATTTAAAATAATTTCTTTTGCAAAGCAATTCGACCCTTGGGGGATTCTATAAGACTTATGAGGGGTTCTCCAACTTCATATGGTCATAAATCTCTAACCGTGAGGAGTCATGTGATGTTCCACATACCACCGGAAATGGCATGAAAAGCATTATCCATATAGGATAGTTTCACTGACAAATTCAATTACCTTCATCTCATTATTCCACAATTAAACATGAGTTCTCTCACTATGCAAAGCGTCTTCCCGTGAGGACTTTCAACATAAGGGGACCACTTTGGAGTTCATCCATATTTACTTCTTATCAACCATGACAAGACAATAATGAGTCATATTTACATCAAACAATATTGGGTCCATTACCCAAACCTTGTGCTACGGGGCTTTCTTCAAGGGTTAACATCAATGACAACCAACCTTAATCAACAATCTCCCCCTTTGGCATTGATGGAAACACTCTGATGCAATACTGAAATCATATCACTCATGCTCCCCCTGGGACCATGCCTCTGCCCTTTGTATCTGATAAATCTGCTCTCCCTGGAACCATGCCTCTATCCTCTGCATCTGATAAATATATCCCCCTTTGTCATCAATGGCAAAGGTATCTTTCCATCCAGGGTTGCTCCCCCTGAATGAACTGTCCTCTTATGGTGCTTCCTCCTGTAAAGCTAAGACATATAAGATAAGCATTAAAAAAGAATTCATTTTGGAGTAGAAATAACTCCAAGTCTCTGGAGAAGATATTCAAAGGATTCCCGTGGAAGTGGTTTTGTGAAGATGTCTGCCACTTGTTCTTTTGTGCCCACATACTCAACTCTGATATTCTTTTCTGCAAACTGCTCCCGTAGAAAGTGATACTTGATTGGAATGTGCTTCGTCTTGGAGTGCATCACCGAGTTCTTTGAGATATCGATGGTGCTTGTATTATCACAATAGATTGGAATGGTCTCATCATACTCAACCTATATATATGTCAGAGTTTGTTTCATCCAAAGAACCTATGTACAACATGATTTTGTTGCAATATACTCTGCCTCGACTGTAGATAGAGATACTGATGATTGTTTCTTTCTTAGCCATGATATTAAACACTCACCCAAGTAGAAATTTGCTCCACTGGTGCTTCGTCGGTCATCAATACAATATTCCCAATTTGCATCTATGTAGGCAATAAGTGATAGATCCTTTCCTTTTGGATACCAAATCCAAACTCTTATGTTCCTTTGAGATATCTGGAAATCCTCTTCACTGCTAACACATGTGACTCCTTTGGTGATGCTTGAAATCGTGCCACCTGGCCAACTTCCTGCATTACATCTGGTCTGGATGTTGTCACATATAGTAGGTTTTCAATCATTGACCTGTATTGCCTATGATCTGTAGACTTCAAATCATCATCTTTTCTCAACTTGCAACTGGTTTGCATGGGAGTGATAACTGGCTTGCAATCTTCCATTCTGAACCTCTTTAGCATTTCTATGATATACTTGGTTTGAGAAATAATGATTCCTTGGTTGCTTTGACGTATCTGAAATCCCAAAAAGAAGGATAGTTCTCCAAGTAACGACATTCCAAATTCATTCTGCATATATTTTGCAAATTTATGGCTTAACCTGTCATCATCACTACCAAAAATAATATCATCAACATAAACCTCAATTAATAAAATATTACATTGACATACCTTGATGTAGAGGTTGGTGTTTGCACTTCCTTTTCTGAACCCTGCCTGCTACAAATACTTATCCATTCTAGAGTATCATGCTCTAGGAGCATGTTTTAGACCATGCAAGGCCTTCTTTAATTTACATACATAATCTGCATTCTCTGACAATTGAAATCCTTATGGTTGTTCAATGTAGACTTCTTCTTCAAGTTCCCCATTTAGAAAAGATGATTTTATGTCCATCTGATATACTTTAACATTTTTGGAGCATGCATAGGCTAAAAGAAACTAGATTGCTTCCATTCTGGCAACTGGGGAAAATGTCTCTTCAAATTTGATTCCTTCAATCTGTGCATATCCTTTACATACCAATATCGCTTTGTTCCTTGTAACTTGTCCATCTTCATTTAATTTATTCCTGAAAACCCATTTTGTGTCGATCACATTCTTATTCTTTGGTCTTGGAACTAGTTCCCAAGTGTCATTTTTCTTTATTTGATCGAATACTTCATCCATGGCCTTATTCCAAAATTCATCCTTGTTGGCTTCTTCAAACTAGTTTGGTTCAATTTTAGATTAGAGTGCTAGGTGTGTTTGTTCCGGTGAACGGATTTTTCTTCTAGTCTCAACTCATGCATCTTTTTTTCCAATAATCTGATCTAAAGGATGATTCTTCTGTACTCATTTGTTGGGTGTCTTTGGAGATACTTGTTGAACTTTCTCTTATGTTTCTATCGGATTCTCTTCATCTTCCTCTTCTACTTTATCTTCTGCTTCTTCTTCGAAAATTTGTTCCATTGATTTGTTTTCTTCTTCCTTTGATTCTAGTCTACCTGTTTCATCAATTGTTAAATCTTTCCACAACTTTGTTCAATCTTAGAATGTAACACTTGTATGCTTTCTTTGTACTTGAGTAACCAACAAGTACTCCTTTGTCCACACAAGATTCAAACTTTCCCATTCTGCCATATTCTCTTTTGATGTAGCATTTGCTTCCAAAAACTCTGAAGTGATTCACATTTGTTGGTCTTCCTTTCCATAGCTCGTAGGGAGTTTTATCAGTGTTGTTTCTAATAATTACTCTATTTTGAATGTGAACTATTGTATGCACTGCTTGTGTCCAAAATATATCTGTCAATTTGGAATCCATTAGCATTGTTCAAGCCATTTCATGTACTGTCATGTTCTTTCTTTCAACAACTACATTCTGTTGAGGTGTCCTAGCAACGAAGAATTTCCTTTTTATTCCATGATTGTTGTAGTAGTCCATAAATTCCTTTGAAGTGAACTCTCCTCCATTATCATATCTCAAGCATTTGATTCTTAAATCCATCTCATTTTCAACCATTTCCTTGTAGATCTTGACGTTTTCAAAAGCTTCTGACTTGTTCTTGAGAAAGAAAACTGCAATCATTCTTGTATAATAATCAACTAATAACTTAATGTATCTCTCACCTTTTAATCCCTTTGTTGTATTTGGTCCAACTAGATCAGTATGCACAATTTCTAGTGGTCTTGTTGTTGAATATTCCTTTGATTTGAACCTGGTCTTTGTTTGCTTTCCTTGTTGACAATGCTTGCATAAAGTGTTGGTTGGTTTTGTGATCTGGGGCATTTCTCTAAATGCTTCTCTTTTGTTGACTTTGACAAGGTTATCAAAATGCATGTGACCCATTCTTCTGTTCCATATCCAACTTTCATCTTCCTTTCCTAGACAACACTTTTCATTTCCAATTTAACTTAACACATATATGTTGTTTGAAGTTCTTGCAGTTGTACCGACCAATTTCCCTGAACCTTCTCTTTTTATCTCACAGTTTTGTGAATCGAAAGTAACTTTATGACCTTGGTCACACATTTGACTCACACTTAGAAGATTATGTTTCATATCTTCTACCAGTAGAAAATTTTGTTCCTTTTCATTCTTGTTCCCAATTTGGATTGTGCCTTCTCCAATGATTTTGGCTGAATTATCATTTTCGAAGGAGATTGGTCCATTTCTTTCATTTCGCAATGTAAGAAAATTGTCTCTATCACCTGTCATGTGTTTTGAACACCCACTGTCAACATACAAACAATGTTTCTTTTGCTTAGCTTGTAAAGCGATTGTGCATTCTTCATTACTATATTGATCTTGCTTTCTTATCCATGTCATTTTTTGAAGTTCTTGTCTGTGATTGTTGTTATTCTGTTGAGGTTCTTTAGGAGGAATTGTCATTCTGAAATCTTTGGCCACGTGTCCAAAATTGTTACATTTGTAACATTCCACTTCAGTGCTCAAAGATTCAAACCTATTGTAACTTCTTCTTTGTGTTTCACTAGGTCTTCTTGAATAACCCCTTTGTGTATGACTCTCAAAGATGTTATTGTTCCTCTTGTTAGCTCTGCAATTCACAGCTTTATGTCCAAAATTATTGCAAGCATAACATAAACCAAAAAATACAGTTTGATACCTGGGAGTTGAAGATCTTCTGAAAGGAGGTGCTCTTATGAATCCTTCTTCTTCTTGAGGCCTATCTATCTATTTTTTATTCTGAAATCTGAATCTTCTATGTAGAGGACTGTCCCTGTAATCTTCCTTGTATATATTCCTATCCCCTTTGATTGTTTCTGCATATCTTTTTGGATTTGTTTCTTTCTCTGTTGTTTTGGAGCTTGATCCCTTTTCTGTCTAATTGTATCCAAGTCCAGACTTGTCAAGATGAGATTTTTTACTATTGATAATGTCATCCAGAACTTTTGAGATATTCTACATATTTTCCTTTTGAATATCCTTTCTTAGTGTGACAATCTCTACTTCCAAGTTTTCGATGATCTTGTCCTTTTCTTCTAGTTGTTCTTTGAGTGCTTCTTCAATTCTTTTATCTTCTTCTATTTGAACCTTCAATTTTGTGATGATTTGTTCTAGTTCTCGAGTGTCCTTTTTCTTGTCTAGTTCTTCTTGTAGTTTCTTGTTTGCCTTCTTTTCTCTTCTGATAACTTCTATGGCACACATGAATTCTTCCCGATAGTCAACTTTTGCCTCTTCAGTTTCGTCTTCGACTTCTTCATATCCTTCTTTGGCTTCTTCATATTCTTCTTCAGACTCTTATTTGTCATAATCTTTTACTGTCGTGAATAGAACTCTTCTTGTCTCACTGTCACTGATTTCTTCTTCATCTGATGATGAGATGTCTTCTTTGATGCATAAGATTTTCTTGAAATCTTTCTTTGTATTTCTTTTGTCTTTATATGTGTGTTTTCCTTTTGGGTAACCGTCATCATTTCTCTTTTTCTTATGAGGACATTTGTTAGCAAAATGACCAATACCATCACAATTAAAACAAATTAAAGGAAGCTTACCTCTATACCCACCATTGGTTTCCTTGTTCAGTCTTTTGACGAAGTTGGCCACTTCTTCATGATCTTCCGAGACGTCATTGCTACTGTTATATTCTTATTAATCCTTCTTATTTTGCTTTGATCTTTTGGATGCTTTGAAGGATGCTTCTTTTACATATGGATTTTCCTGTTCAGTTCTCAATTCATATGTTGTGAAGATTCCATGCAGTTCGTCCACGCTTATTGATTTTAGATCCGATCTTTCTTCTAGTGTTGATATATTAGGGTTGAATCTCATAGGAAGAGATCTTAGTACCTTTTGAACAATTACAGATTCTTCGATTTCTTCTCCCAATCCTATGATTCCATTCATTGTTTCATCGACTCATAAGAAGTAGGCTACAATATTCTCATCTTCCTTCATTTTTAGTTGTTTGAACTGACCTCTGTAAGGTTGAAGCTTTGCTTCTTTGAATTTTGTATCTCCTTCATAAATATTTTGAAGCTTGTCCCAAATCTCTTTAGTGGATTTACAATGTGAAACTTTGGTGAATACCATATCACTGAGACCATTCAAAAGTGCATTTGTAGCTGTGGAATTATTCTCACCGAGTTTCATTTCTTTGTCATGTGTTGGTGAAACTGTTGGTGTCGTGTATCCATCTACAATTGATTGCCAAACTTGAAATCCCTGTTCTTGTATATATGTATTCATCCTTATGCTCCAAAAAACATACTTTTTTCCATCAAATTGTGGTATTCCATTTTTATACAAGTTGGTACTTTCCATGATCTACCTTTCAGTGCTTAAATTGATTTCTGAAGGAACCAGCTCTGATACCAATTGTTGGATTACTGAGAGGAGGGGGTGCATCAGTAATAGCGTAATTATAATCCTTTTTCTCCAAATAATCCAAGTGTTATATCAATGTAGAATTATTATCCAATGATGAGCAATAAGAAATGAACAATCACACACATACACAGTACACCAGTGTTTTACGTGGAAACCCAAATCGGGAGAAAACCACGAAATGTTTTTTCTTATATGTCTTGAAGAATTGAATTCATTGGAAGTACCAACTTCCTTTGTTTTCTAGCTACAACTAGAAGGAGGCTCCAACCCCCTAGTTTCTCAGGCTACAACCTGAGGGAAGCTCCAACTCCACAATTCTTTGGCTACAACCAGAAGAAAGCTACAACCCCCTGTGTTCTCTGGCTACAACTGGAAGGTGGCTACAACCACCTGTCCTTGCCCCGTCCAACCACCCTAAAGTATAGGTAGAATGATGGAACCAATTTCAACCTCTAACTATGAGATATACTATTGTACAACTGTATCAACCTGTACCACTGACCTGTATCCAATATGTACAACTGCCCTGTAATCAAACTATACCTGAATTGAACATGTATCTACAAAAATATAATAGATACGCTACCTTTAGTGTTTCAGCCCGCGTATGTACGCGCCCTATATGTTATGCAACTCGTGTATGTATGCTACCAAACTGTTATGCAACCTGCATATGCATTCTGAAAACTAGGGTTTCCTTTTTCTTGAAAACTTCTGATCCTTTGTAACTTCTTTCACATAGATCTGTAACTTTTCACTGTATCTAGACTGTAACTATACCATGTGCATGCATCCTCATATATAAACTTTACTCAAGGAAATTATGTCTCTCTCCAGTCATGTGTCATATTGGTATGTGTAATCATGAACAAGTATAATATCCCTCACATGATCTTAGTCATCAACCCCTTTCTGATATTTAGTGTCTTAATACATCAACTACTACACAAATACAAGCTCTCAACCATGTACCATAAAAACCCTTAGCCATATGCCAAGAAATACAAGATGTTCCTCACAAGAAGTATCAATGATGAATATACCAACATTGTATTTCTATAGGTCTGACTTATGCAGAAGATCCCATGAAGCCACTAGTCTCTCTAGGGAGAATCCTCAAATCTCCATTGCCATTCCTCATGCATACATCAAAATCCAACTATTCATAGAATTAAGACATACCTTTTGAATCAATGGATGGATCTGATGTATCTGATCACTTTAGACTTTCCTAGGAGATTGATCTCAGAATCTAGAACTTGTGCATCTTCATCTCTTCAATTTTCCATGGATTTACCAACATGTACGCACCTTGTACACAGACATCCAGGGTATAAATCATCATGTAAGCAGCTTGTATACAAACAACCCATGTATAAACAGCATGTAAGCAGCTTGTACACAAACAACCTACATATAACTCAGTATGTACGCACCTTGTACATAGACAACCCACGTACACCTCAGAAAAAAGGGTTTTGCTGTAATTCTGAGAATTTCGTCATCAACCCTTCATGCTACCTCATACATTCGCCACTTTAGATGTATCCATAAGTATTTACAAGAAGTTTCACACAAGAAAATAGATATACAATATGTACAAGTCTGTGTTTAATGAGTGAGGTTTTCCTCTTATTTATATCTTCATGTAGCCTTACACTTTCCTTATTTTAGGGCTTCTTCATTTACAATAATTTCTTTTACAAAGCACTTTGACCCTTGGGGGATTCTATAAGGGTTCTCCAACTTCATATGGTCATAACTCTCTAACCATGAGGAGTTATGTGACGTTCCACATACCACTAGAAATGGCATGAAAATCACTATCCATCTAGGATAGTTTCACTGAAAAATTCACTATCCTTCATCTCATTATTCCATAATTAATCATGGTTTCTCTCACTCTGCAAAGCGTTTTCCCGTGAGGGATTTCACCATAAGGGGACCACTTTGGAGTTCATCCATATCTACTTCTTATCAACCATGAAAAGACAATAATGAGTCATATTTACATCAAACAATCTTGGGTCCATTACCGAAACCTTGTGTTACGGGGATGTCTTCAAGGGTTGACATCAATGACAACCAACCTTAATCAACACTTCTCTCCTCCTCTTGTTCCTCCCTTTCCTTTTTTCTTTAAGCAAATTAGAATTGTTTGCAGTAGTTGAACTACCTCATTAGTTATGTTAACTAAAGACTCAACCAACGTTTTAGTTAGGGGGAAAACTAATAATCATAATAAGGGTTATAAATAAATAATAACTAGTAGGTGGGACCCCTTGTGACTCCCTTTAGTTCTTAACAATCATAACATAACTAGTTTATCAAGTAAAAATACCCCTCGGTTTTCAACCTTTTGCTAGCATGAGAGGACTAAACTGGTGAGTGGATAGGTGCAGCTTGGGAAATATGGATAACAGACGGGGGAGAAGGTAAGGACAATTTGGGCCAGCCACGGTGTTGGGAGACTGTCGGGTGGACAATCTCTTGACATCCGTCATTTTCGGGAACCTCGGGTTGCAATGAGACATGAGGGGGCACGAGAATACCGGGGGCTTGTGGAGCTCGGAAAGGGGGGCCTTTCAGGCCTAGGTTGGACCACTCCTTGCCCAATCCAATTGAAAAATATGGCCTGAAACAATTGGCCTAACTCTTGTGATTCGACGTCAAAGTGTATGGAGAATCTTGGCCTTCTTAGGCCTCTATTGCAATTACCTCTCCCTCGGTTGCCTCTGTCATGGCTACCTCGGCTGAAAAAACTCATTCCAGCATGCGTGATTGATTAGAAAATAGTCCTTTTAACAACCATACATGACAACTCTTTAAAAATATGAAACAGATTTTGGCTCAGCAACATATCAGACTCATGCAATCCAATCCATATAAATTGTTTAACTGTTTTCAATGAGAAAGGGATGAACAAAAGGTTATGGGATATGCGAAGGGTTTGTATTGAGTGGTAAATGATAAAATGAGAGGGAAAAGAGCCATGGTTACATCTCAAAGACAACAAACAATCAACTGTAATGCAACCAAAGAATCATAAAACTGTGTTCCAATCAAGAAGTTGTGATTTCAAACTGTTTCAATATAGAATTCTCTTAACTGTAATTAAATTTTAAGAACAGGGAGTGAAAAATGGATGTGGGAAGGCGAGGGGGGTGTAATTAGCGAAAAGTGAAATGATGGTAGGGAAAGAGAGAGGGTATTGTTCATAAAATTAATTAAGTCATCCATAAAACCATTCTGTAAAAGGAAATATCACCATCCAAACGACCACTGTGACCCAAAAAAACAATTACTATGCACAATTCAAATAATTATGTGCATTAACTTGCTCATAGTGTCAACAAACAAGATAGTATGAATTTCATAAGAACCTGTAGGGGAACTCTGTTTCTTCTCACTTATCCATTAATATTTTAAAACACTTCCCTAATGAATAAACAGTAAACTATTTCCACTATGTTCAGCATCAAAATCAACCACTGCCCACGAATTATTTCAATCATCAAATACAAACCCAAAGGTCGTGCTCGATTCTGTCTTTTAATTCATTTAATAATTAAATTGCAATGAGGTTATACTTTCATAGACCCTATGCATGTTTCTGGTATGAAACATGATATTCATCAATACACATAACAGACAACCAAATACAACCATCAATATTTTAAATGCAAAGATCTTGACTTGCCATTTAAACTCACATACAACCATCACCACTCAACACATATTATGTTGTGGAATACACAAACATCCGACAAAACGCAAGATCATTTCCATGACTATATTGGTTCAATCACTCTAAATCTAAAAATCCACAGTGTTGGGCTATCAATCCAATACAACAAGGCAACAACAGCATGCCCGATCTCATAACACAAGTCGATCAAATTGAAACAAAGCCATCTTTAAAACCTGTGACCCTCTCTAATGACACAATCAAATAACCATAACATATACAGTGGATGGGAATGCCATAATCATCATGGTTGCAATAACCATTTGTCCACTAAAAACACATAGTCACAATAATCATTGACTGATGTTGTAGGAATGCCACACATACTAATACATCATGCGTGAAGCATCATTAATCAATTGTAAACTAATGCTAAGTTAACATTTCAATAATCTCATGAAAGGATTGAGGAAGGGATGATAAATCGAAGAAGGATGAGCGCGCCGACCTGCAACCCGATCTGAAGAACCAGTCCCCGCCTTTGTATGCAAAGCGCTCTGACGTCAGAGCACGGCCCTTGAAGTGCTGCCCCACTGTCTGTAGTCTCACGGGATCCCTTTTACACGCACTATGAGCACGGGGGAGGGGGGGAAACCCCCCTCGTACAGCGACATGGCAGCAAACGACAGAACTGGCACCCGTGCAAAGAGGCCCGCCTTTGAACCGCCGGTGCATCTGAGAGAACAGCTATTTTCCCAGGAACAAAGTCTGGATAAAGAAATGGAACCCGAACCCAGCTCATCTAACCCGCAAGCCTCCAAAAATTGGCTGCCAGGTAAGTGTATTCCACAATTAGAGAAACCTCCTCTTTATCGCATTAAATCGACAAGGGTAGGAGAGCATACGCAGTTCATGATGGACCATGCGCTCATAGGCAAATTCCTGGGGCTATGGCCCACTGAAAAAGACCTCGCTAGATGGATAAAGGAATG
>ML780023.1:453117-514028 GCA_009831015.1 Picea engelmannii | reverse complement strand
GTTCGCCATTCCAGTTTACCAGCATGGATGACAGGTCACATGGCTCGTAGGCTTTTTTACTTGCTTTCTAGGTTTTTAGTTTCTTGTGAACTTAGAACTTTTGACATCTGTTCTGGTTTCCTTAGGGCAGAACAGATGTCACTATGTTATCATGTTTTCTATACTACTGCTACTTGCTATATGCATGTGCTGGTTTCCGATGATAATCGGCAGCATTTTGTATGGTCACAGGCCTACTCTCTTGTACACTCTGTCATTTTGTCTATATAATATAGCAGGATCCACTTTTTTACTCAAAAAAAAAAACATTTCAATAATCTCAATGAAAAATACAGTGATTGTGTATCAACCCCATTCTTCAATCAACCAATTTCAATGTTGAGCTTATCAATTAGACTGTCATAATAACCAATTACAGTGACTAAGTACCAATAACCAAAACACTGTAAGGATAATCAACAGAGACGATTTAACAATAGAACGTTATCGACGATGCATCACCAACTCATAACCATCGACCATGTATCCAACATGACATAATGGGTTTCCTTTATCAAAACCAAGATTTGAGTAATCAAGGGTTGGCCCTGTGGACCAACACAGGGATACATGGAGTCGCCCCCCAACATCGGGTGAGAACCTCTGAGACCAATGGTCAATGCACAGGGTAAACCACAAATGTCTTCGCAGATAGGGTGAAAATCCCCATGATAGGAGAGACTATGAACCTAGGAGAAAGGCTCCATTTTGATTTTGTAACAACACCTAGAAAATACAGGCTATAACCCTCATGGACTTCCCAATCAACCCGATAATGTTGAGACAGGACAGGGCCAAGAAATAACAGTCAACTTAAGCAAGCCCTTTGGAAAACAATCATCACAACCCACTGCACAACATTAGTAACATGAATGAACTCATACCCAAGTGAATCAAAGATCAGTGACACAAGGTGTTCCAAAAACCCAGTAAACCCCATAAAAACAATGAATGGGTATGGTGATACGAATGCGTGGAGACAGTCGTCCAGTCTAGACCAAATGAAACCCTCCACTAAATCGACAAGGATTCCAGAGAGCCTTTATGGATGCTAACACTCAAAACAACTCAATACATTGTAACTTCAAACATTACTGCGATGAAAACCCACAACAACCATCCATTGCAGAAAAATATCATCAAATTACACAGTTTCCAGACTTAAAGAAAGCACAAACCCATACATACCGAGCCACTATCTATTTCATAACCAGAGCAAATTCATGGATGGCCAAAAATACATACCTGTAAACAAGAGCACCTTAAAAACGCAATTTGGTTGAGAGGTTCTCCCCCTGCTTGAAAGTCAGAGCCTAACCACAACAAACACAGTTGAACAATAGCCTGACTAGGGTGGCGTCCAGTGGAAAGAGTAAGGGTGGCGTGCAGTAAATGCACGTCGCCTCCACCCCCAGTCAATTAATTTCTTAGTACACGCCAGCTAGCTTCCCATTAACTCCTTCAATTAAACCATATATCAAAACCATCACCCACTAAATGCCAATAGCACGATCCATAATCATATTTATCCATTTCCAACTTATAACATAAATCAACCATGTTCCATATAACTCAACAAATTGCATAACTACTAGCTTATTGCTAGGGTTAACAACGTCCATTTAAATTTCAATGCATGTAGCATAAGAGCATAGTTTGATCTCTTCCTTTTGCATTTTTCTTAGGTAGATTTTAATTCTTTTCAATTGCTCTTATGTGTTGTTGCTAACATGTTTATTGTGTAGTCCCCGAGGTGTAGGACAGTCGGTGACGGAGTGTGTTGTTAAGCCACTCCGTGATGTTAAAGTCACCGGTTCAAAACCTGCGGGGACAAAAAATCCAACCATATTAAGGGTTGGTGTGGCTCAGGCCGGGTGCGATCCCCGGGTGATTTTGACGGCTTAGATGCCCCTGAGTCGCGGTTTCTCAAGCCACAGGTTAATCGCGTAGCCAACAGGTCCCGCACAAATTAACAAACAAAACAAAAAACATGTTTATTGTGTAGGTGTCACAGTAAGGAATCCATGAACATATAAAAATGATAACAATGGATAACATAGGCCATCGTAACATGGAATTAGAGCCTAGAGCAGGAGAAATAACACATAACATGCCTTATCCACCATTCAATTGTCACAATTAGAACCAACACATAATAATCCCAATCCATCACCAATAAAAACAAGATCTCATCAACCATGTAAGCAGTGTCGAACAGTGGCACAAACATCAAATAAGAGCCAAATATTATCTCCCAATATACAAGGGGGTCCCACCTACTAGTATTATTTATATTGTTAGCTTATAATAATAGGATTTAGAAATACTTTGCGGGCAAAAAAAAATCATTGTGATTTTAATCGTCAACACTCCCCAATCGATATTGAAATAAGAGAGAGAAAGAACTAAGTGTCTATCAAAAAATTCAATGTTTAACTAAGAGAAGATATAAATAATGTGCAAGTATAAGAAACATGATAGAAATTTAAGAGTCTAACCACTGAACAAAAGAGAGGATGTCATGGCTTTCTAGTGCTCATGTTGGCTACTAAGGGTGAGGCCTTCAAAGGAATACATAATCCTATGGAAGACATGGAATGGATTGATCATCCCTCCCTCAAATATTAACTTATTCCTTACTCTCCATATAAAAATACATGTAATGTAGGCACAAAAAGTGGGAGTGAAAAAGCAACAACCCAATCAATATCAAAAGAAGAGAGAGAAATAACTAAGTGTCTATCAAAAAACTGAATGTTTAACTAAGAGAAGATATAAATAAGGTGCAAGTACAAGAAATATGCTAGAAATTTAAGAGTCTCAACATTGAACAAAAGGTAGGATGTCAAAGCTTTCAAGTGCTCATGTTGGCTACCAAGGGTGAGGCCTTCAAAGGCATACATAATGGTGCAAGGCTCTCTCAAGGGTAGGTGCTTGAGAGAGCCTTTAAACATTAACTAGAAGCCTTCCATTCACCTTTAGAATTTCAACTTAAGCCATTCAACTTTATCCTTTAGCTCCTCACCTCACCTAAGAACTAGAAATCGGAACCACCAGAATTACCCTCACAAGCATCGAATCACCCACCCCACAAAAACAAGATGGTCAATTTCTAACAAGGTGCAGAGTGATGGTAGTTTTCAATTGACAGATGTAGAAGATATAGTAACACCAGATGTGTCAAACCAAATTCATCATCCACATAAATATCTAGGGTTTGCAAATGTAAATATCCATAAAGGAATAGATCCCAATACAAAAATAGAAAATACAAACAAACATCTAGGGTTTTCAAACATAAATATATTTACCTATGACTTCGCTACAAAATCCCCCTGTAAATTTGAATTCTTACTTCACCTTTTGAGAAGTCTTCATGTACTCTCCATAACATTTTTATCTGCCATGGCTGTTGCTTATATACCTATACAACCTCCAATGCTTGAATTAACTAAAACCCCTCTCCTCTGGTCAGCTCCAAGCTCCAACGATCCAATTAACTAAAACCCCTCTTATTTGGTCGGCTCCAGCTCCAATTAATACATCACCGGCTCCAATACTTCTCACGTGATCCAATATTGGTCATGCCAAAAACCCCAATTACACTTCCCTTTGCCCCGCCAAATATTTAACACTGCACCCACTCCCTCTGCACAATATTGGTCAGACCAGAAACCCCAAAAACACCTCCCTCTACCCTGTCAAGTACTTACCACTGCACCCACTCCCTTTGCACCCATGGACTAGTTATATATTACCTAAAACCCCAATACAACCTCCAATGCTCGAATTAACTAAAACCCCTCTCCTTTGGTTGGCTCCAAGCTCCAATGGTCCAATTAACTAAAACCCCTCTCTTTTGGTCGGCTCTGACTCTAATTCATACCTCACCGGCTCCAATACTGCTCATGGGCTCCAATATTGGTCAGGACGAAAACCCCAATTACACCTCCCTCTGCCCTGTTGAATATTTAACATTGCACCCACTCCCTCTACGCAATATTGGTCAGGCTGGAAACCCCAAATACACCTCCCTTTGTCTCGTCGAATACTTACCACTGCACCCACTCCCTCTACGCCCATGGACTAGTTGTATATTACCTAAAACCCCAAACACACCTTCATCTGCCTTGTTGAATATTTACCACTGCACCCATGGACTAGCTATATAATTACTTGAAGTGCGTCGTATTCTCCCACCTTCTATGTGTCCTCATCAAATTATGAAGAGCACCATATTCTCCCACCTTCTGCGCCCTCGTCAAATTATGAATGCGATCAATACCCTATTCTCCCACCACTTCAAAGAGTAGTCTGAATACATTAATTGTCAACAATATTTGTCATATGTCGTGAAAGTATGTTGTGGAATGAGTGAAATGATAGCAGGAATTATTATAAAAACAATATTATAATATTATAATATTATGATATATGATATATTTTTCATAACCAGTGATTAATATATTTTAAATCATCCACATAGATATAATGTATATAAAGTTTGCAAATTATATTGTGTGACTAATATTTATTTAGTTGTGTTTACCCGACAATCAAATTAGTCATTTATTTAGTCGTTGTTATTTGTGTGACTAATTATTTAGATTTGCTTTTTTTCTCGACAATCAAATTAGTCATCTATTTAGTCATTTGTAGTTGTGTTGCAAAAAAATAGTAGAATTTAGTCATTTTTTCATGTCGTAACTAAATGTTTTAGTCACGTAGTCATTTATTTATCAAATTATACTAGTGAGGGTGAAAAGAAACCCTAGTGCATCCCTTACCTCTAGAAAAAAATTGCCAACCCTAGTGTATCCCAAGAAGGGATAAGGGTTTTCCTGGATCTACCACTGAAATCTCTGACTAGTGGAGCAGAAGCACCTTGGACCGATGCTCTCATACCATTTGATTTGCAATACTGCAAAGAAATCCAAAACTGTACAGAAAGACAAAGAACAATCACAGAGAAAGACAAAAACAACATATGATATGAACAAGCAAAATGAACCATTGGCAGGTGGTATAGGCTACAATGAATTTGGGTTTGGGTAATCTTTGCTATGACTCAGCTTGGGCTTACATGAAATTTAGAGATTAAAATTACCAAGATTGTTGCTATTAAATAATCAAATCTTAGTTGAGTTATTTAGTCAAGTCAACCAGAACCTTCAATTCTGTAATAATTTATTCAATTCAATAATTGTGTGTGTGTGTGTGTGTGTGTGTGTGTGTGTGTGTGTCACGTAGATTATAATATTATTATAATATTATAATCGAATATTATTATATCACGTAGATTATAATACTATCATACCCCATAAACAGGCGAATGAGAATGCCAAAGTAATTTGAGGGAAGTTTTCATATTAATGTTGTTAATTGGAACCATGAAATATTGCAATTAAAACGATCGTAGATCTCAGTGAGCCCCATCGAACAATCTTCTTTGATTTTGGTGATTACATTGCATTTTTTCCCTTCTAAATCTTATAAGTGTTTATTATGAAGGCAAACCAATCTAGCTTTAAAAGAAGAGAAAACAAGAAAATATATTCAATAATGAAAGATAGAAGGTGAGGTGGGAATAAAAGAGAATGGGGAAATCTAAAAATATTTCATCAAACAATGGTAGATGGTTGTAGATATTTCTATACTTTAAAAATCTTGTTAAAACTTCATAAAATGTATTATGGGTGACAAATATTCTATTTATTAAATTTGATGATGATTTTAACAATGTTATAAAATGTATTAATGTAAAGAATTTCAAAACTAAATCATCTGTTAAATTTGATGATTTTGACAACTCTAAATTTGACAGATAAAAATAATCTTTACCAGTATTTGATCGGCACATTGTCGGACAATTTTCCCATAAAAATCCATCCTTTCCAAGGAAGATATGAATTTGAAAATAAATTTAACAACAATGTATTGGCCAATTTAATTAACTCTAATGATAGTATGGGGATTATCATCAACATAGATTAAATTTCAAATATCATCAACAAATTATTTAAATTTCATCATCGACATCTTCATTATCATCTTTAAAATAAAAATAAAAGCATAGCACTCTATGTATCTTTTCAAATATTACAATCTTTTCACCAATTTGAAAGTTCTTGTCATAGTTCATCATCAAAATAGTGAATAAACTTCAAATAAAATCATTTTAATTTTACAATATCTTTATGATTCCTATTCCTATTAACAACATTAATATGAATATTTCCCTCATACTTCAACATTCTCATTCTTTCGCTTATATTCAGATATAGCCTCCATGCATCTGTGATGGAACAACATGCCTACATGATTGAGCAACCAACCCACTAACCCCACATGGAGTACAGTGACTTTAATGTAACACATGAATCGATGGAGGGGAAACTGATTTTACACGCCAAGAAAGGGTTGGCATCCAGATGATCCTTTAATTTCATGTGCCAATCGGTGCTTTCCATGTGGAATCATTGTCACCATGGAACCAATTGGCTAGTGGCACACACATAATCCCTTTGTTATGACTTTTAATAATATCACAAGCCTGTTTGACAATGAAAGGAGATTTTATAAGAATAATAATAATGTTCGATTCAAAAGCATGTCTCATTTATTATTATTATTTATATATTTATTTCGACACCGAAAGGATGTCTCATTTTTAATTATTATTTACATATTTATTTAGACACAGAAATGAGATTTTATAAGATTAATAATAAGGTTCAATCCAAAAGCATGTCTCATTTTTATTTTTTTTGTTTGTTAATTTGTGCAAGACCTGTTGGCTATGCGATTAACCTGTGGCTTGAGAAACCGTGACTCAAGGGCATCTAAGCCGTCAAAATCACCCGGGGATAACACCCGGCCTGAGCCACACCAACCCTTAACATGGTTGGATTTTTTGTCCACGCAGGTTTCGAACCAGTGACTTTAACAACACGGAGTGGCTTAACAACACACTCTGTCACCGACTGTCCTAAGCATGTCTCATTTTTTATTATTATTTACATATTTAAATAATTGGAAGTACGCACACAAAGGCTTCTATCATAGTTTTTATAGACGGTTGAGTTGATATAAACATTATTCTAAATCTATTTTATTTTTTCAATTTATATAAGAAAGTTAAAATGACTATATATATATATATATATATATATATATATATATATATATATATATATATATACACACACACATATATATAATAATAATAAATAAAAATTATTGTTGCATATATAAATTCATTTATAACAATTTGTAAGATACTCTAAAAAGACATTATATTTTTAAATAAGTGAGATATTTAACCTAAATCTTCTCTCCTCCTCATCTTATATAAATGTGACAGAAGCAACTTTTAATGGAAAAGTCGCCATAAAATTGGAAGAAGGAAACCTCTCAAATTGCATAAAATTGGAAAAAGGAAACCTCTCAAATTGCATGGAGGGTGAGGATGGGTTTCTTGGAGAACTTCATCAAAACCTTTGCACCCACAAATGCCATGAAATCATTCTCAGATCCATCATAGATCCATCAAAATTTCTTGTTGCGTACAAATATAACCTAATCCTTATGTTGTTTCTTACCAAATATCAAAGGAAACAATACTATATCCTTCAAATGAAGCAATAAAATATCCTTCAAATGAAGCAATACAATATCCTTTAGGAACCTTTGATTATTAATTCACACAGATTCTAGTGAAATAAAATTCACCTACGTAATTCATAAAAAAATTTAACATGAAATTGCAAAACACATATAACATGACCCAATACATCTCTCTATATAATTTTGAAGAAAGTCACAGCAATCCATACACCTTATATGCTCAAAAACCCATAAATCAATGGATACCTAGATATGTTCTCAATACAGAGGATAAATTGTGATCTGAATACGTGAAAACAATGTTGCAAAATTTTCCCTTAACAGTTCCAGTTTTGGCCAACCGATTGTTTTCCTCGTTTTCTCGATTTCCCTAGTTGATGATCACTGCCTATTTTTTTGTTGATACCAAGCTTTGTAATAATGAGAAAAAGTTGTTGCAGAACTTGGAAAAAGAGAGTGGGATTTTAACTTGGGAAAATCGACAAAATTGAGGGAAAAAATCAAAACTTGGGAAGCTTAAATTAGGATTGAAAAAGTAGGAAAAGGTCGAAACACTCTGCAACCTAAAAAACTTGCAAAAAAATGTTATATATGGATATATTGGAGATTTTTGCATGACATATATTCTATAAATATGTAAATATCCAACAATATACCTTCAAAGCTAACCAGGCGATTGTTATGGCCTATAAGCAAAGTATCATCAAGACGAAGGAGCTTAAGCTGCCTGTGAGGAGCACCACCATCGGATTCATCCTTAACTGAATCTGTTATTATCAAAGCAACATACTTTTCGGGATTGGAAACCATGACCTTATTTGCACTAACTTGCTATTGAATCTTTTCAACCTTACCCCCTGGGTGTTTAATATTAACACTTGCAGCATTTGTAGCCTCACAATTTCCCATAGTATTGTACTTGAAATGAGTAAGACTCTAAAAACCAAAGATTTTTTTGTCCAGACAACCAAGAAATTTCAAAGTGCCATTCTACACCTCTAACCTTAATTGAAACTCATTAAAATTTGGTAAATATCTTTCGGCCTGTGTAATTATTGGAATATTTTTTGTTATAAATAATAATAACGAGGATTTGGCTACCTACTTTCATGTCTGACTTCCTTTGTTGGTGTTAGTGGCACTTGCCTCCATGGAGTGCCTTTTCCATATAGAGATAGAGATTTGATTTTGGATGAGGGTGGCCATGGCGAAGTGTAATTAAAAGGGAGAATTTGCAACATTTCGCTCTTGCGCACACCTAATTGGACTTATTCTTTGAGGACACTTGCGTGCAAGTGATCCGGTTCATTATATATTGACTCTTTTGATTATGATTATGATATGTTGATTATCTGATGATGTGTTCTCTTGTTATATTTATATCGACAGGTGCTATTGATTGTTTTTTTTGAGTGTGCAGGACTCTGGACGTTAGAGGATGTCAATGGCATCAAGGGATCTCCTTGGACTCCGGATCGAGTCAGGAGGTGGACTGTTATGGTTGAATGTTTTTTATATTGCAGATGTGACATATGACTAGATATTATGATGTTGATTGTTATCGCTGACATGTTTCGTTGATGGATGCGGGATGATGATAGCTTGCCGACCAGACTCACATTTGGAGTAAAGGGGTCATGCAGGACAACCAGAGACATTGAGGGAGAGGTGTGGCAGCAGCCCTGCCACATCCTACTAGTACTCTCGTCATGGCTCGAACTGTGGGTTAACGATTACCTAGTTCGAGATATCCACAATGTCAGGAGGGAAAACTGTGACAGTCTCTCACGATGATTCTAAGGGGAACATAATAAGGCAGGGTCCTTATTCCTTAGAGGCCCTTAGTCTCCCACAAGGTCACATGATGGAGTATTGACTCCATGGGTTTGACATCTACCAAATTCAGTCAAAAGGCAAGTGGCACCCTTGGATCATGTAGTGCGTCTTGAAGGGCATGTCGTGCAAATAAAACGGGAAAAGGTGACTGGCACCCTTGGAGCACGTAGTGCGTCTTGAAGGGCATGTCACGATTTTAACTTTGGTAATATTAATAAACCTAGTGCCTAAAAAAATATGCCTCCCTAGGACCTGGTCAGCTTTAAAATGAATGAGGGTATGAGTAAAGTTTAATAATAATTTTTTTCCCTTAAAAACTATCGCCAAGCCTAGTGAATTTAAAACCTAGGTCTAAGTAGAACATGTGAACAAAAAAAAAAACTAATTGGACCTTTAACAAGGATTGGGTAAGAAAATTCAAACATTAATTATTAAAGTAAAAATTTTAATGGAGGATTAAATTATTAAAAAGATAAATTGTTGTTTATATCTAAACTTGCTAAATCTAAACTAAGCAGAAAAGGGGAAACTTAAGAAAAGGGGAAATTTCTAACATAGTAGGGAATCTAGTCTTTGGAACCTTCTAATTATGAACTCAACTAGGTTTTAAGAAAGGCGTCAATCATTTAAGAAATGTAAGAGAATAAAGGGTGTAAATGTGTTGAACCTACACATAATAGATCTAGCTAAACATAATACACACATTTGCAGAGAGAATTTGAGAAAGAAGAAGAAGGAGAGAAAGAATAGAAGAATTATCATTAATCGTAATGAATAATGAATAATTGACACATGATATACTCTGTATAACTCAATGAGTGTGCATTGGAGGAAAACCAATGCACCATAGTGGTGGTCTAGAGTGATTTGGACACACACCAATAGTTATGGGAGTGAACTGCCACCTAGTCTAGTCTCTCAGGCAGTTACGGGACTGAATTGCCACCTAGTTGAGTTAACTAGTCAACTAGTCTTCAGTTAACTGACTGAACATAAGTAGTGAGGAGTTAACTCAGGGAATCAAGGGTAATGTGTTGGTCTGGTGATGATCCCAAGGCAAGTGTGCATTATTTAGTGATGATTCCAATGTTGCATGGTGACAAAACCAATGCATCATCTAAACTCAACTCACTAGTCAAACTAAAGTGTCAACTGAAAGAGAATATTCTCCACGTGGAATATTCTCCTCTAAAATATAGGAGACTGGATAATGACTAATTATGACTAATAAACAAGGAAAAAACTTAGGAAAAATAAATCCTAGGTGTGTGTGAAGTAACTCCAACACCCCCCCTGAACATCACTATGGTAAAAATAAAGAATGGGTCTCGACAACGAGGCCATGTTAGGTACCCAAATACAAAAGATACACTGAAATAAAGTGATGAAAGAAGGAAAAACTCATGGGAACCCCCACCCCCCTCAAGGTACAATGTATGTAAAAATAAGAACTACAGTTGCTAGGAAACTATGTCCTTCACTCCAAGACGAATTCACGGAGAATGGAACTTCTGCTAAGTGAAATTCTTGGTGAAGATGCTTGTCATATGTTATGTTGAAGGACATAATTGTAAGTCGATGATCCCCTTGTGTACTAAGTCCCATATGTAGTGCATGTGGATCTCGATGCGCTTCATTTGTTTCCTCTGAACTAGATCTCTACAGAACTTCAGAGTGCTCTGGTTGTCACACTAGATGACGATCGGCCGATGAAACTGAATTCCCAACTCAGTGAGAAAATGTTGTCTCCACATAGCCTGAATGGTTATGTTAACTACCCTTTTGTACTCTACCTCAGATGAAGATAGAGAAATGGAATCTTTCTTCTTTCTCGACCAACAGATAGGCCCAGAACCAAGACTGAGTGAGTAACCAGATGTGGACTTGTGATCAGTGATATCACCAGCCCAGTCAGAATAAGTAAACCCAATGATATCTAATGTAGATATTGTTGCATAATGAATCCCAAAGGTGATGGTGCCCTATACATATCGAAGGATACACTTTTCATCCTTCTAATGTAGCTCATGCGGCTCCTGCATGAACCTGGAAACTGTACCAACTGCATATGAGAGTTCTGGTCTAGAGTGTCTGAGATACAACAATCTCCCCACTAGTTGTATGTACAGTGTGATATCAACCAGTGGAGTCTCCCCTCCATCCTCAAGTTTGAATATTGATAGGAAAGGAGTCGGTCGAAGCAGACTTGCAGTCTGTCATGTGAAATCTCTCAAGGAGATCTCATGCATACTTGGCCTGAGATAGTTTGATGCCTGATGCATCCTGACTGATATCGAGTCCAAGGAAGAAGTGTAGTGGACCCATGTCTGTCATCAAAAACCTATCATATAGAATCCTCTTGACTGTAGCAATCGTTGAAGTCGAGCAACCCGTGATCAGTAAATCATCAACATACAGAACTAAAAGTAGAAGTGAATCAGTCGTCCTGAGCATGTAGACATTTGGGTCTGATTTACAACGTACAAAGTTTTATGAAAGAAGGTAGGAGTCCATCTTGGCATACCATGCCCTCAGAGCCTATTTGAGGCCATAAAGGGACTTCTTCAGTCGACAGACAAAATATGAGTCCTGCATAAATTCCTAGGGAAGCTCCATGTAGATATCCTCAGAGAGATCACTGTGAATAAATGCATTCTTCACATCCATCTGATGGACTTCCCATCCCTTGGTTTCCGCAATGGAAATTTCCAATCATATGGAATCCATCTTCGCTACTAGAGCGAAGGTCTCATCATAGTCAATACCATGAACCTGTTGAAAGCCTTTGGTGACAAGCCTGGCTTTGTATCTATTGATCTGTCCATCTGCTACGCTCTTGGTCCTGTAGACCCATCTGCATCTGACAAGTTTCCTCCCATAAGGAAGGGGAACCAGATCCCAGGTCTGGTTCTCGAGGAGGGAGTTGTACTCTTCCTGCATGGTGGATTCCCAAAAGGGATTTCCAGCATCCTCGCCATAAGAATGTGGATATGAAGAATGAACCAAGAAAAGATGTTTGGAGGGCAATGGTTTAGTGGAAGTGAGTGCAACAAGAGGCTCCTCAAAATCGTATCAATTCCTCCTAGTATCGGTTGGATCACCAATGACATCCACTGCATCCTGAAGAGTAGTATATGCCCACTTGGGCCTCTACTCTAGCTCTGCAACTACATTTGGATGCTCTGACTCTGCATTTGACTATAATGACTTTGAATATAAATCATATGAGTTATTTGAATCATAACTCTCATCTGAAGAAGAGACGACATGTGCATGTTCATCATCTCATACAGGTGGAAGAATGAAGGTGTTTGCATGCGACTGTTGAGGTACATGCAAGACATTTTCCTCGAATTGGACACTTCGCTCAATGATGAGTCGATCCAAGGAAAGGTCAATAAGTATATATCCCTTCACACCGTCGGGGTAGCCAACAAAAATGCACTCAGTGCTCTGTGGATCAAGTGCCTTCCTCTTTTCAGAGGGAATCTGGGCCCATGCATGTGAACCAAAAATGCGAAAGTGGGTCACTTCCGGTTTGAGGTCGCTCAAGGCCTCGTAGGGGGTCTTATCCTTGATAGATCTATGGGGAGATATGTCTTGGATGTATGTTGCACAATTAATTGCTTCAGCTCATAGTCTTTGTGGTACTGACTTTGCATGCAACATGCAAGATGTCATATCCTTTAGAGATCTGTTTTTCCGCTCAACAACTTTGTTTTGCTGCGGAGTATAGGGAACTGTGTGCTACAACTAAATCCCTGCCTCGTGGAAAATATTATGGATCTCATGATTTGCATACTCTCTCTTGTTATTAGTTCGGAGGACTTTGATATTTTTTTCGGACTGTGTCTCAACCAGGGCTTTGAAGTCTTTGAGGTGTTGAAAGACCTTAGATTTTTGCGTAAGAAAGTAGATCCATGTAAAACATGAGAAATCATCAACAAAAATGAGTAAAAACCTTGATTTTATGATGGATGGATGTGGAAAATGACCCATAAGGTCACTCTATATCAGATATAAAGGTGTAGAAGCTCTCTGAGACTTTCCTTTGTCAAATTTCTCTTGAGGGTGTTTTTCAAGAACACATCCCTCACATACTCCATTGGAGAAATGGATGTCTGGTAGACCATCAACCAATATTTTCTTGCTAAATTTTTGCACGTATATGAAATTCAAATGTCCAAACCTTTCATGTCATATCCTACTACTTTCATCAACATGAGTAAGCAGTAAAACATAATCAGGTTCATTGAATTCAGAAAAAGTATACAATCTAGACTGATGATTTGCCTCACCGGTAGCAACCCTAGATTTGGTTTGCATGTCGTATATGTCCATGGAATTTGGTGTGAATATGACTTTCTTTCCAGTTCAAGAATTCGTCATCTGATACACAGAGAGAAGTTTGACAGAAAATTTGGGAACGTGCAACACATTCTCGAAGCTTTCGTTGGTGAGTTCAATCCTTCCTTTGTCGGTGACTTCGATAGAAGAGTTGTCCCCCATAAGAATAGGAGGACCTTTGCATGCATCCAAAGAAGGATATACTACTTTTGAGGCAACCATGTGATGCGATTCTCCTGAATCTACGATTCAAGCATCGGGAGAGGAGTTGATGGCAATCAAGGCATGGCTAGAATTGCCTTTCTTGGAATTCAGATCTTCTGGCTTCTTCTTCTTGACACCCTTGGGGATGTAATCTCCAAGGTTTTTTTTCTGAAGTATTTGAGACATCATATGTATTTTTTTTGCATGCATGCAGATTCCGAATGGAATCCTTTGTGACAGTATGTGCATTTCTCCCCTTTTCTCCCCTTTTCCCCTTTTGTTCCAGAGGCATCGGTGAAGGGTTTTGTGTACCTTTCCTTCTTCAGATGTGCATCAGATTTCCATTTATAATTATATTTATATTTCTTATATTTGTGGCTGCCATCATGCACAGTGAGTGCATGCACCCTTGGGCCTTTGATTGTGCCCATGTTGATGAGATTGGTTTGCTCTTGTGTCGAGGTTTCGATAAAGTCCTCAAGAGAAGGCATCTTCCAGTTGGCTCAAGAGGAGAATATGACAGAAAGTAATGTGGATACGAATACAGTGAATTTAGGACCAAGCTTGGAGAGAATGGTGAGAACCATCTGTTTCTCCTCCTTTGATTTATCAACCCTGCAAGCTTTGAGTTGCGACAATAAATCCTTGAATTTTGTAAAGAAATATTGGATATTGTCGAAGCTTTTTGGATCCAATGTGAGAAGCTCTACCTCTAGCATGTGTGCCCTCATCTCATCCTCTTTTCCAAAGAGCCCTTACAAGATGGTCCAGGCTTCATTGGGAGTCTTACAGGAAGATATGTGAAAAATGAGATCGGAAGAAATAAGACTACAAATTGTTCTGAGTGCCTCATCCATGCAATTTAAATACTTGGATTTTTCTATGGTTGATGTCGGTTCTGTATCTGTATTCAAGGTTAACCTATACAACCCTCTGGTTCGGAGATGTATGGCTATTTTCTCCTTCCATGCAAAATAGTTGTAAGGTGTAAGAATGAATTATTTTTGGAAATCCATCTTTCCGTTGTCTTCAATCTTTTGTACCTACAAAAAATTTTGGTGTAGCTTTTGCTTAGTAGTCTATTGGCTCTGATAACATGTAAATGTGTTGAACCTACACAAAATAGATCTAGCTAAAAAATAATACACACATTTGCAGAGAAAATTTGAGAAAGAAGAAGAAGAAGATAAAGAATAGAAGAATTCTCATTAACCGTAATGACTAATGAATAATTTACAGATGATATACTCTGTATAACTCAATGAGTGCGCACTGGAGGAGAACCAATGCGACATAGTGGTGGTATAGAGTGATCTAGACATACACCAGCAGTTACGGGAGTGAACTCTCACCTAGTCTAGTCTCTTAGGCAGTTACGGGAGTGAACTGCCACCTAGTTGAGTTAACTAGTCAGCTAGTCTAAAGTTAATTGACTAAACAGAGAGTAGTAAGGAGTTAACTCAAGGAATCAAGGGTAATGCACCAGTCTAGTGATGATCCCAAGGAAAGTGCACATTAGATGGTGATGATCCCAATGTTGCATGGTGACAAAACCAATGCAACATCTAAACTAAACTCAACTAGTCAAACTGAAGTGTCAACTGAAAGAAAATATTCTCCAGGTGGAATATTCTCCCCTAAAATATAGGAGACTAGATAATGACTAATTATGATTAATAAACAAGGAAAAAACTTAGGAAAAAGAAATCTTAGTTGTGTGTGAAGTAACTCCAACAAAGGGACATCGAGGAGCATTTATAGGAATGCTTTTAGGTGGGTGAGGGAAATAGGAAAATTTAATTAATTAATAAATTAATTTTTTGGTGCAACTAAGGGATCAGGTGACATATGTACGGGGGAGGTTTATCCTAATTAAATTAATAAAAAGAAACTAATGAGGGTTTGGGAAACGAATCACTGAGAAAACTCTATAAAAAGGATGGCGGAGGAGGAGTATGGATCACGTCTGGTATGTGTAAGGTTACGCTGTCGGAATTTATCTTGACTGAATTTTCTTGTGGGAGTTGTAATACCCAACTCGGATAACAAGTGGTAGCTTGACCTTGCGAGGCGATATGGGAGCTAGCATTCTCTGATATTGTGTGTGTGGCCCCTTTGCAGCTCGGGGGACTCAAGGGGAAGAAGAGTACCCATAGCGTTGGCTGGGAGGTACTAGTGAGGTCTCAATGGTTGGCAAGCAGGAGCTGGATGGAGTGCAAGTGCGGGACAATGACTTAGGTTTCTTCACCTTTGAATATGGTACGCAGGTGTAATTTTTTTTTGGTAAATTAGTTTAAAAAAATTGTGTACATTGTTAAATTAGTTAAAATTCTTTGTGCATGATTTTGTGTCCTACTCTTGTGCATAAATGATTGGGTTTCCTTTTTAGAAAGTCATGTGGGTATTGATGAAGTTGACTTCTTGTTTCGTTAGTTTTATTTTTTGGTTTAGCTCCCCAATCACAATTCTCAGTGTTGTAAGCTACGTTGTGTTAGCCCTTAGTAGCCTCTGATCATACATCATTCCACTAATTGTAAAAAGGTTGTTAGCCATGAGTAAGATCCCCTATTCCTAGGCCTTTCAGAGGCTTCTCCGTCACGGCTTCTGCCAATAACAAGCCTGAGTTTTTTGTGAGAGGAATGTTTCCCTTTGTGTACTCACTGTCGGGATCTTTGTTGACCCCTCGTATTCTTGACCACTCTCTTCCTGCTAACACCACTGCAATTGAGTTAGTTTTAAATTATCCCAACTAACATCTTTGAATTCATAGTTTAGATTGAGATATAAGGTTAATAGGAGCTCTGGTCCAATGCGTTTGCTATTATTCCTCCGTGTAAGTGTTTTTAGAGTTAAACCCCACACATTTTGGTTCTGCAATTTTAGTGGAGACCAGTGTTCACATTATTTACATAAATATCTATAGCATTCGCCATGTTTCTTTTGTATCCTTTTCCATTTCGGATCCGAATGGTATCTCTTGCCTCATTTGTTAGTTGTAGAGGTCTTTTTTTCTAAAGCTTCTAACCAATTCGAGCTCGCCCAACAAGCGTGTTCTCCCCTTCCCAAAGTTTGTGTGGCCTGTGTGTCCTATCTGCGCACTGATAAATTTCTTAAATTCATGTCTAAGAAACGATTGGGTAGAGATTTATCTACTTTACAGAAGATATTTATCGCGACTCAAATACCATGGACTGGAGATAGCCTGAATCCAACCAACCTGGTGGGGATAAATTTATATCTAAGGTTGAGAAGCTCAACATTTTCCCCTTTCCGCTATCCATCCATCGAATCTTTCTATAACTTTTTTTATGTCTTTTCGCTTTTTGTCGGCAGGCATAACATCTGCCTTCCAGATCCTAATAGAGTAAATGAATAAGGTACCTGTCACTGAAGGAAGTTTTGAATTTCTATTTTCACTTCATTCTCATCTCATTAATAGTTGAACACACCGTTCCTTCTCCATTGTTTCTATTTATTTTACGTAAATCCCCCTCCCCATCCTAATGTCATGGGAGCCACAGACCTTTATTTCAGCATCACACCAAAGGGCAGGTGGCTACCCCCGTAGAAACCATTATGGAGACCAGAGTAACCGATTAGAGGTGTATTAGTGTTCGATGGACCCAACGATGAAATATCTAGCTATTCCTTTCCCCTCACCGTAGCGACTGAACCTTATCTCTGTTGGGGCAGTGACCCATCATTTCCACTGAGTGACAGCTAGATCACTGGTTGCGGATTCATATTCATGGTGACAGAGAAATGGCAGGAAACAACTTAAATATCCCAGCTAATTGACAACGTTGTGTTATGATAGAGAAATGGCAAGAAACAAATTAAATATCCTAGCTAATTGACAGCGATGTGTTATGGAGGAGAAATGGTTGGAACGAATTTAATATTCATTGTTTATAATGATTTTATGGTAACAATGACTTGGGTGATATATTGCTTGTGAAATTTAATTAGCTAGTGGCGATTCCATTTTTTTTTTTATTTCTGCAATTTCTGAGATTTCTTGGACAATTTTTTATATTTTTAATCCCCGGAATTAAACATTTAAACCTTTCTTATGTTTCAATTCAAACGTACTGATAGTTGGAAATGTAATAATTCTAATTCCGAGATTCTTGGTTTAATACGCTGAGATTTTTATTTAACTAGTTTGATAATTTTAAGGCCACTGCCACGGTATCGCCATCTAATCTTTTGCAGAGTTTAAGTTATGATTGTCCGGGTACTTTTTTTTTTTTCAAGTAAAAAAGGATAGTACCTGCTATATTAAAATGACAAAGAAACAGAGACAAAATACACAGAGATATTGTCGTACTGTGCCACCAAATATGCTATTGTTTTACCGGAAACCAACATAGTTTGGGGCAAAATATGTCCTGCCTGAAGGAAACCACGACAGATGGCCATAGTTCGAGTTACCATTGAACAATAGCATGATGTAAAACCAGACTAGCAAAGGAAAGCTCAAATACCCGGTGACCTGTCGTATTTTCCCTCCTGACACACGGATCTAGCCGGAATGACAAGCGATTGTGCACACGTTGGACATTTCTGCTTTGCTAGAGCATTGGAGTACGCATCAAGGAGAAGGTCCAAGCGTTGTCCCATGAGGAGGGCTCTGTGCTCCTAGTCTTCCATGTGGCCTTAGAGTTTGAACACGAGAGCCAGATGTTCTGCATGGAGGAGTGGACCATGCAAATCACTGGTTACTGCCTCGCCTAAGGTTTCATTCCCCACTTCTACTCTAGCCTCGTCCACGTTCATCCCTGCACAGGAACTTTTCAAAGCCTCATCATCGTTCATTACCTTCTCAGCATGGCTGGTGGGGATGTATTCATCCGGGCATAGTATTTCTTCTACATAACAGATTGGGAACTCTTCTACAGTCTCTCCCTTCAGACCGCTTCCAGCCTGTGTTGCAGACTCAGTAGCTTGAGGTTTCGGGGTGGTCACGAAGTCCTCCGGGCAGGTGTTTCTTCGACGTAGCAAATTGGGAACGCTTCCTCAGAACCTTCCTTTAGACAGCTTCCATCTTGTGCCACAGGCTTAATTGTAGGGGTGTGCATGCTCTGCTCTGTCACAGGCTCAGATATAGTGGCATGGAGTGCAAGCGGTCGGCTCTTGCTCTCTGCCAGAGGATAGAAGTCACCTTCGACAGAGCACGCTCAAAGTTCTGTCTTCTATGTCGCTACGCTTTGTGGGTGTACCAGGTCGATCCTCGTTGAGGCTTGCCTCGGTCCCTTTTCATTGCAGAGGAGGGGTGAAAGGAGATACAGAGGAAACAGCACCAGAGATCCCAACCGGCGGGCAGGTCCAAAACAAAAATGAACCAGCTCCGTCCAGGCATCCTAAATTTCAATTTTTCGTGTGACAGCATCACATGGCTCCTTCTTATCTCTGTCATATTGAATGTTGGTTGTGCTAGTGCATTCGCGTGAGGGAGAATTCCCGCCTCCGTAGAGCTGTTGTAATGGCCTGCTACCATCTTAATTATTTAAGGGATGGGGAGCGGCCTACAGCATTTAAGTTGTGGCTTAATGCTAAGCCATGTGGCAAGGCGTCACTGTGTGTCACCCCATCCAGGGATGTTCGGGTACTTTTAATAATGTAATGACCAGGTCGATAATTTCAATACCATTGCCCGATATCACTATTCAATCCTTGTAGAGTTTAAGTTATGCAATCCGAGAAGTAGTAATTATGTGTAAAACTTGTTGATAATTAATTATTATGATATTGAAAACAATTATTTATATTAATGGGTAATCCTAATTACAATTTTAAATTAAAACGAATAGGTTGGGAGTAAAAAAAAAAAACAATTGTGTTAATGTCATTCGAGAGCATTAGTCTTAATTTAATTTGAATGTTAGGATATAACAGTTTTTAAAAGGTGATGATTCAATGATGGTCGTGATCTTATGATAACTATCTAGGGATGGGTTGATTGTTAAATTATCTAAATGTTGTTGAAGAAATTTTTATGTTTTCTCGTGAAATAGTCAATAAATTTTCACCTTGCATGACATTGAGTAAGGGTGTCTGATGCTTGGCCCCTTCTTTTTACTCCTTGCAATTTAAGAGTTGATTTATTTATAAGACTTTAGAACCCAAGAAGTAAAAATTTATAGATGAGTTTACTGGAATAATGAGCCCTTGAACGGAAAGTATATGTTTCTTAAAGATGGTTAGTTGCTTTTAGTTTTAGATGGCTAGTGATTACTTATGCTGTGAATTAGTCATTATGATGATAATTTGATAATGATTGACATCTAGTCATTGCGCCAATTTAATTGTATCGATTATAGTCACCCTGCATCCATTTTTGCTTTATTGTTTTAGAGAGCCTTCGTCTAATGACGTCATATAATGTATGATAGTGCAAGTTGGATTTCAAGGACGTTGGATTTTATGTTTGGTTGAAAATTTAGAATTATTTTGTTTGTGCGTGGGTCCCTAGCGCCTTGTCACATTATGGCAACGTGATAACTTATGATTGGGTCATTGCGCGCATTGATTGAAATGTGCATATGAAACCTGGCTTAGGGTCATGCGCCTCTCGATGTGGATGATGTTGTTTTTGTAAGGTTGTACATGTTTTGTAACGTTAATTTGATTGTCTCTCGCTCGTCGGGAAGGTTCTAGCTACTTGTGTCGTTGAAGTCGTTGCGTTTGGATTGATTGATGTTGATGTTAACTTAGCAGGCATGGTCTAGCTTGTGGTGGGAAGGATGTAGACACCTCCTTGTTCCTGAGAACAGTCGCCAGCCTTGAGACCTTAAATGGTCAAAATCAATGGGAACCTAGGCTTGAGCGTTGCTTATGTGTCGTGGAGGTCCTAACCTTGCAGGGTAGGATGGATGGGTAGTTGTCTTTATTTTTCGTCTTATTGATTATCGTATGTTGCTTCCAGCTACATGATGTGCTAGTATGCTAGGTCACTATGTTTTTTTGTTTCCTGAATTGCATGTGTTGTGTTCATCGTTGAGTTGTGTTGATTGATTGTTTTCCGTTGTTACTTTCCTGCATAAAAGAAAAAAATTAATATTGCATTTTTTATGCATTACATGTTGTCGTAACGATGAGGATCATTACATGTGGTATCAGAGCCAGTACGACCCATGACTTGGGATCACTATGGCTTCCATTGATTGAATACTTGATTATAAAATGTCTCTAATTAAAATCGATTTGTATTCATGCAGGTAATCATGGTTAGAGGACGTTGAGGAGGTAGACGATGGGGTGATAGGGGAGGAAGCATGACCCCCCAGTAGCATCCACGCCTGAGGGGTCTAACCCCCAGGGAGAGGAACAGGTTGTCGGGCGGGAAAAGATACTTGTGGGTGATATGGTTGGGTTGATGAGGTCCTTTCAGAGGATCTTTGAGGCACTGATCAGTCGTTTGGATAGAGATGAGGCTTGGGCGTCGAAACCTTATGAGGGTCCACTGCGCGGCCCAGTCATACTGCTAGCATTCACTGCAAACTCAAGAAGGTCAAGTTTCCCAAGTTCTTTGGTGCCCCGGACGGCGCAGTCACCGAGCCATGGTTGGAGAATATGGCGATGTGCTTTTCACTTCGTGACTATACCTGCAACAAGAAGATCCGCATGGCGGTATTTCAACTGAAGGGGAGCGCTCTTCTATGGTGGAAGAAGCTCCTGCCGCAATTGAACATGGTCATTAATGACATGTCATGGGAACTGTTCGAGTAACGGTTCTAAGAGAGGTATATTTCTAAGCAATTGATTGAGCTTCATCTCAACGAGTTCAATGCCTTGCGACAGGGAGGCCGTATGGTGCCCGAGTACGAGGCTCGTTTTATGGAGCTGCTTTGGTATGCTCCTCACCTAAATACCGAGAAGTTTAATGTCAACAAGTTCATTTTTGGCCTTAATGTCAGCATTCGTGCAAAAGTGAGGATTATGATGCCTCAAACCTTGCACGATGTTGTTTAGAAGGCCCTCATAGTAGAGGAGGAGCTTATCAGCGTGGGTCAGAGCAGGACTCCAGCGAGACCAGCAGGACATGTGTCATCTGGTGTGCAGTAGCATCAGACACCAACTAGACATTCACCAGGATATTGAGGCACTCCAAGAGGATCCACATACACTACACCACAGAGACCAATGCCTCAACAATAGACTCCTTATAGAGAACCACAACACTAGCAGCAACAACAAGAGTTTAGGCCTATTCAGCAGAACAAACCAGGGTTCCAGGCCAGTGGGACGTCAACTTCTACTTCAAGTACCAGGAATACTGGACCGAAGAAAGGGTGTTGGACATGTGGAGAGCCACATTACCAACATGACTTCCTAGTTGAGAGGACCAGAGCATATGGATCAGCCAGACCCACTACCTTGGGAGATTTGGGCAAGGCACATCGTATTCATGCAATGGTCAATAACTTCTAGGCAGAGCACCAGTCGACCGTGCTCGAGACGTCGGGTACCATCCCTAACCAGACCCTTAGTATTTTGATAGATCCAGGTGCTACAGAGAGTTTTATTTTTGGAGCAGTGCTAAAAAGAATTAAGGTAAAGGCAGTCGAACATGACGAGTTTAGCTTTGTAGAAATGGATTCAGGAGACAAACAAAAGGTTGGAGGGACGGTTACGGGTTGTAGACTTAACCTGGGAGATTTTGTCACTGGGGCCAACTTGTATGTCATGATATTAGGGTCTTATGGCATCATGATCGATATGGACTGGTTGGAATCGCATGAGGCGATACTCAACTGTAAGATAAACTAGTTGAGCTTGGTCGATGATGAGGGAAAGAGATGCATGATTGTAGGTAGGAACCATGGAGTTTCCCTAAGGTTCATATCTTCCCTACAAATATGAAAGAGCATGCACAAGGGATGCCAGCTATATGTCATCCTTGCGTTAAATGATAAAGGTGTGGGGGAAGGACTGGAAAACCTTTTGGTAGTACGAGAGTTTGTGGATGTCTTCTCGGAGGTGTTATCAGGGTTGTTGCTTGAGAGGGAATTAGAATTTACCATCGACCTAAAACCGAGAACTGAACCGATAGCAAGAACGCCTTATCGTATGTCGACCCCATAGTTACAGGAGTTGTTGGACCTAGGACTTATACGTCCAAGTGTGTCACTGTGGGGTGCACATGTTATTTTCATACGGAAGAAGGATGGGTCGTGGAGATTCTTCATTGACTATTGTCAATTGAACAAGGAAACGATCAAGAATCAATATCCATTTCCAAGGATTGACGATCTGTTTGATCAGATGAAAGGCATGACGATATTTTCAAATATCGACTTGAGATCGAGGTACCACTAGTTACGGATCAAGGAGGATGGCATCCCTAAGACTGCCTTTAAGACAAGGTTTGGACATTACAATTTGATTGGTTTATTGTTTGGACTGACAAACTCCCCTGGGGTATTTATGAGCTTGATGAATGGGGTGTTCCATGAATACTTGGAAAAGTTCATCCAAGTATTCATTGATGATATTTTGATATATTCTTGGACGATGGAGGAGAAGGACGAACAGTTGCGCCTAGTACTACAATGTCTATGAGAAAACAAATTGTTTGGGAAGTTGTTGAAATGCTTGTTTTATCAATCGAATATTCACTACTTAGGGCATGTGATCTTCGATGAAGGTATCATTGTGGATCCAGTAAAGGTCGAGGCTATTATGGAATGGCCTGCACCAATGAATGTCCCATAAGTGTGTACCTTCATCGGTTTGGCAGGATCTTATTGACGGTTCGTCAAGGGTTTTTCGAAGATAGAAAATCCAATTATAGAATTACAGAAGAAGAACAAGAAGTTTGTTTCGACTGAGAAACGTGCAGAAGAATTTTGTAGGCTCAAGGAGTTGTTGAAGACAACATCGATACTAAAGGTCCTTAACATGGATGAGGACTTCTTGGTATGCACTGACACATATAAGGAAGGCTTAGGCAGAGTCTTGATGCAAGACAGTCAAGTGATCACTTACATATCGAGAAAGTTGAGAAGGCATGAGGAGAACTATGCGACACAGGATATGAAGTTGTTAGCCATTGTGTATGCCTTGAGAGTATGGAGACACTACCTCATTGGACAAAAATTCAAAGTAAAAATGGACCATTGTGGTTTACAACACATCTTAACACAAAGCAACTTGAACACGAGACAAAGGCGTTGGTCGGAATTGCTTAGCGAGTACGATTTCGAGATTACTTACATAAAACAAATAGTGAACAGAGTGGTTGATGGTTCTTTAGATGAATCTACATGAAAATCTTCTAACTTTACGTCACGACGATGACTGTTACAAATAGGTCAAGGAGTTTATTGGACAAAACACAATGATGGTACCAAAACTTGAGGGATTTACTATGGACAACGACAGATTACTAAGATTTAAAAATCGAATTTACAGCCCAATGACGAGTTGAGGAGTTTGATCCTAAATGAGGATCATAGAGAAGTGTACATGGCTCACCCAGGACTCACAAAGATGAGGGAAGACCTTAAACCCTTATTCTTATGGAAAGGAATGAAGGCGGACATAGTCAACTACGTGGAAAGATGTCTAGAATGTCAGCAGGTGAAGGTTGAACACAGATATCCAGTGGGTTTACTACAACCACACTCTATTCCAGAATCGAAATGGGAGGTCATTTCGATGGATTTCATTGTTGGATTTCCATTGCCAGCAAGGAGACATGACTCGATTTTTGTAGTAGTCGACACTCTGATGAAGAGTGCACATTTTGTTCCTGTGTGTATGACGTATCACGCTCCTGACATAGCTAGAGTTTTCATCAACGAGATTGTGAGGCTGCATGGCGTGCCTAAGAGGATTATATCCGACTGAGGATCGGTGTTTATAGGACAATTTTGGACTAGTTTCCAAGAGGCCTTGGGAACCCAACTTAACTTTAGTACCACATATCACCTGGAGACAGATGGGCAGACCAAGCGAACGAACCAAATCTTGGAGGATATGTTGCATATGTATGTGATGGACCAATAGAAGCATTGGGAAGAATTATTTCCACTGGTAGAATTTTCACACAAAAACAGTTATCAGGGCACCATTAAGATGGTGCCTTTCGAGTTTCTTTATGGGCGACCGTGTCGGATGCCTTTGATTTTGGATCGACTTGAGGATAGGGTCCTGGTGGGACCATAAGTGATCCAAGAAATGGAAGACCAAATGAAAACCATAAGACAAAGGATAAAGGAAGCATAGGATTGACAAAAGAATTATGCATATGCGCATCGTGTCGACCGTAGTTATGAAGTTGGCGATCGAGTCTTCTTGCAAGTGAAACTGCATAAGAGTTCGATCAAGTTTGGAAAGGATGCTAAAATCTTTCCTAGGTTCATGGGACCTTTTGACATTGTGGGAAGGAAGGGGCTTGTGGCTTATCGACTAGCCTTGCCTGATTCTTTGAGGCATATGCATGATGTTTTTCACGTTTCTGTTTTGAGACATTATGTTAGTAATCCTACACATGTTATTGACATGAGTTCCTTGCAGATATCGGATGAGGGTGTGCTCACGGTGGAGCCAATCCGTATTTTGGACCATCGCATTTAACAACTATGGCGTTGAATGGTAGATCAGGTCAAGGTCCAATGGGACAACTATAGTCCACACTCGACGACCTGGGAAGACGCATATGATATGCGTTAGCAGTTTCCATTTTTGTTTGATAGCTAGACATATAGACATTTTGAGATATTTATTTTGGCACTTATATATAGTGAAACTTCGAGATGAAGTTTAAAACAAGAGGGGGTGTATGTAAAATCCCGCTCTTTCACACACCTGATTGGACTTATTCTGAACCGGTTCATTATATATTGATTGTTTTGATTATGATTATGAGATGTTGAGGATCTGATGATGTATTGTCTTGTTAGATTTATATCGACATGTGATATTGACTAGTTTTCCTGAGTGTGCAAGACTCTAGACCTTAGAGGATGTCGATGGCATAAAGGGATCTCCTTGGACTCTGGAACGAGTCAGGGGGTGGAATATTATGGTTGAATGTTTTTGATATTACAGATGTGACATATGAATAGATATTATGATGTTGATTGTTATCGTTGACATGTTTCGTTGATGGATGCAGGTTGACAATAGCTTGTCGACCAAACTCACATTTGGAGTAAAGGGATCATGCATGACAACTAGAGACATTGAGGGAGAGGTGTGGCAGCAGCCCTGCCATAGCCTACTATCTCTCCTGATGTGGCTCGAATTGTAGGTTAACGATTACCTAGTTCGAGATATCCATGATGACGTGAGGGTAGACTGTGACAGTCACTCACGATGATTCTATGGTGCGCGCAATAAGGCAGGTTCCTTATTCCTTAGAGGCTCTTAGTCTCCCACAAGGTCACCTGACTTATTATTGACTCCAAGGGTTTTACGTCTACTAAATTCAATCAAAAGGTGAGTGGCACCCTTGGAGCACGTAGTGCGTCTTGAAGGGCATGTCGCGCAAATAAAATGAGAAAAGGCGAGTGGCACCCTTGGAGCACGTAGTGCATCTTGAATGGCACATCACGATTTTAACTCTGGTAAGATTAATAAACCTAGTGCCTAGAAAACTATGCCTCCTTAGGACCTAGTCAGCCTTAAAATGAATGAGGGTATGAGTAAAGTTTAATAACAATTTTTTCCCTTAAAAATTGTCGCCAAGCCTAATGAATTTAAAACCTAGGTCTAAGTAGAACATGTGAACCAAAAAAAAAAAAATTGGACCTTTAACAAGGAGGGGGTAAAGAAAATTCAAACATTAATTATTCAAGAAATTTTTTTAATGGAGGATTAAATTATAAAAAGGATAAATTGTTGTTTATATCTACATTGCTAAACTAAACAGAAAAGGGGAAACTTAAGAAAAAGGGAAATTTCTAACATAGCAGGGAATCTAGTCTTTGGAACCTTCTAATTATGAACTTAACTAGGTTTTAAGAAAGGCATTGGTCATTTAAGAAATGTAAGGGAATAAAGGGACACCGAGGAGCGTTTATAGGAATGCTTTTAGGTGGGTGAGGGAAATAGGAAAATTTAATTGATTAATAAATTGATTTTCTGGTGCAACTAAGGGCTCGTGTGACATGTGTATGGGGGAGGTTTATCCTAATCAAATTAATAAAAATAAAATAATGAGGGTTTGGGAAACTAATAACTGAGAAAAATCTATAAAAATGATGGTGGAGGAGGAGTATGGATCACGTCTGGTATGCATAAGGTTACGTTGCTGAAATTAATCTTGACTAAATTTTCTTGTGGGAGTTGGGATACCCAGCTCAGATAACAAGTGGTAGCTCAACCTTGTGAGGCGAGCTGGGAGCTAGCATTCTCTGGTATTGTGTGTGTGGCCCCTTTGCGGCTTGGGGGGCTCAGGGAGAAGAAGAGTACCCCTAGCATTGGCTAGGAGGTACCGTTGAGGTCTCGGTGGTTGGAAAGCGGGAGCTGGACCGAGCATAAGCATGGGACATGGACTTTGGTTTCTTCACCTTCGGATACGGTACGCAGGTGTAAAATTTTATTGGTAAATTAGTTAAAATTTTCTATGTATATTGGTAAATTAGTTAAAATTATTTGTGCATGATCTTATGTCCTACTCTTGTGCATAAATGGTTGGGTATTTTTTTTAGGAAGTCATGCAGGTATTGATGAAGTTTACTTCTTGTTGCTTTAGTTTATTTAGCTCCCCAATCGCAATTCTCAGTCCTGTAAGCTACGTTCTGTTAGCCCTTACTAGCCTATGATCATCCATCCTTCCACTGTGTAAATAGGTTTTTAGCCATGAGTAAGATCCCCTATCCCTTGGCCTTTCAAACGCCTCTTAGTCACAACTTTTGTCGATAACAAGCTTGAGTTTTCTGTGAAAGGGATGATGCACTTTGCGTACTCAATGTCAGGCTCTCTTCCTACCCCTCATATTCTTGACCACTCTCTTCCTGCTAACATCGCCATGATTGAGTTAGTTTTAACTTATCCCAACTAACATCTTTGAATTCACAGTTTTAGATTGAGATACAAGGTTAATAGAAGCTATGGTCCAATGTGTTTTCTATTATTCCTCCGTGTAAGTGTTTTTAGAGTTCAACCCCACACGTTATGGTTCTAAAATTTTAGTGGAGATCAATGTTCAGATTATTTACATAAAGATATGTACCATTCGCCATGTTTCATTTGTATCCTTGTCCATTTCTCCCTTAGGAGTCGTATGGTATCTCTTGCCTCGTTTGTTAGTTGTAGAGGTGCTTTTTTTAAAGCTTCTAACCAGTTCGAGCTTGCCCAGCGAGTGTGTTCTCCCCTTCCCGAAGTTTGCCTGGCATGCATGTCCTTTCTATGCACTGATAAATTTCCTAACTTCATGTCTAACAAACGATTAGATAGAGATGTATCTACTTTATAGAAGAGATTTATGGTGACTCAAACACCATGGACTGGAGATAGCCTGAATCTGACCAACCTAGTGGGGATAAATTTATATCTAAGTTCAAGTAGATCAACAACTTTCCCTTTCCCCTATCCATCCACCGGATCTTCCTGTAATTATTTTTATGTCTTTTTGCTTTTCGTCAGCAGGCATAAAATCCTCCTTCCATATCCTAATAGAGTAAATGAATAAGGTACATATCGCTGAAGGAAGGTTTGCATCTCTATTTTCACTTCATTCTCATCTCATTAACAGTTGAGAACATTGTTCCTTCTCCATTGCTGCTATTTATTTTATGTAAATCCCCCTTCCCCTCCTAATGTCAGGGGATCCATGGACCTTTATTTCAGTATCACACCAAAGGGCAGGCGGCTACCCCCATAGCAACCGTTATGGACACCAGAGTAACTGGTTAGAGGCGTATCAGTGTTCATTGGACCCAACGACAAAATATCTAGCTATTCCTTCACCCTCACCGTAGCAACTGAGCCTTAGCTTTGTTGGGTCAGTGAACCAGCGTTTCCACCGAGTGAAAGCTAGATCATTGGTTGGGGATTCGTATTCACGATGATAGAGAAATGAAAGGAAACAAATTAAATATCTCAAATAATTGACAGCGATGTGTTATGACATAGAAATGGTAGGAAATGAATTAAATATCCCAGCTAATTGACAGTGTTGTGCTATGGCAGAGAAATGGCTTGAACGAATTTAATATTCATTGTTTATAATCATTTTATGGTAACGCTGACTTGGGTGAATTACTGCTTGTGAATTTTAATTGGCTAGTGGCAGTTCCATTGTTTTTTTATTTCTGTGATTTCTGAGATTTTGTGGGAAATTTTTATATTTTTAATCCGCAGAATTAAACATTTAAACCTTTCTTCCGTTTCGTGAATTCCAACGTAGTGACAGTTGGCAATGTAATAATTTTAATCCCGAGATTCTTGGTTTAATACGCCGAGATTTTTATTTAACCAGGTTGATAATTTTAAGGCCACTGCCACGGTATCGCCATCCAATCTTTTGCAGAGTTTAAGTTATCATTGTCTGGGTACTTTTAATAATGTAATGACTAGGTCGATAATTTCAATACCACTGCCCGATATCATTGTTCAATCCTTGCAGAGTTTAAGTTATGTGGTCCAGGCAGTAGTAATTATGTGTAAAACCTGTTGATAATCAATTATTATGATATTGAAAATAGTTATTTATATTAATGGGTAATCCTAATTACAGTTTTAAATTAAAACAAATAGGCTCGGAGTAAAAAAAAAAAACAATTTTGTTAATGTCATTCAAGAGCATTAGTCTTAATTTAATTTGAATGTTAGGATATAATAGTTTTAAAAAGGTGATGATTCAATGATGGTTGTGATCTTATGATAATTATCTAAGGATGGGTTGATTGTTAAATTATCTAAATATTGTTGAAACAATTTTTATGTTTTCTTGCAAAATAGTCAATAAATTTGCACCTTGCATGAGATTGAGTAAGGGTGTTCGATGCTTGGCCCGTTCTTTTTACTCCTTACCATTTAAGAGTTGATTTCTTTGTAGGACTTTAGAACCCAAGAAGTAAATATTTATAGATGAGTTTACTAGAATAATGAACCCTTGAACATAAAGTATATGTTGCTTAAAGATGGTTAGATGCTTTTACTTGTAGATGGTGAGTGGTTACTTATGTTGTGAATTAGTCCTTATGATGATAATTTGCTAATGATTTACATCTAGTCATTCTGCCAATTTATTTGTATCGATTATAGTCACCCTGCATCCATTTTTTATTTATTGTTTTAGAGCACCTTCGTCTAATGACGTTGTATAATGTATGACAGTGCAAGTTGGATTTCAGGGACATTGGATTTTATGTTTGGTTGAAGATTTAGAATTATTTTGTTTGCGCGTGGGTCCCTAGAGCCTTGTCGCATTGTGGTGACGTGATACCTTATGATTGATTCATTGTGCATGTTGATCGAAAGGTGCATGTGAAACCTGGATTAGGGTCATGCGTCTCCTGATGTGGATGATGTTGTTTTTGTAAGTAAGCTTGTACTTGTTTTGTAATGTTAATGTGATTGTCTCCCACTCGTCGGGAAGGTTCTAGCTACTTGTGTCATTAAATTTGTTATGTTTGGATCGATTGATTTTGTTGTTAGCTTAGAAGGTGGGGTCTATCTTGTGTTGGGTGGGATGTAGACACTGTTGAGCACTCAACACACCCTAAAAGTCTATGTCCATTTTTTACTTTTTGGGTACCACTTGATACTTTGCACTGTCTGTTTTGCCTTCAATATGAAACTAATACCTGCGCTTATTTTTCATATTTCATGTTTGATTTTTCTAAATTTTGCGTGAACATACAACAAAGAATCATCTTAACCATTAAAGGGTACCTAAAAACTACTTAAGGAATTGATAAACTAAAGCTTTCCCCAATGCGCTTAGGAGTTCGATATCGGTAAAGATTAAAGGTGGCAAAAACAAAATCGTTTGAAAAGATTAAAATAATCGAACTTTGATCTTCATCGGCGTCGACAGACGAAAGTCTTTCTTTTGCGATTGAACTTTGGCAGGGGTATCGCCGAAGAACGATCCACTCGGCCTCGACAGAAAAATGAAAAAAGTAAGCGTCGCGTAAGGGAAGAGTGGTATTACCAACCACCGACTCCCGAAACGTTTTCGGCGACGGGAGGTAACGAAGATGATAACCCACCAAGGTGTTGCGCACCTAAAACCTTTCCCCGATCACTGATCCCCGACCGCCATGCCGAAAAGACACGATGTGATGAGACGTTTTAACCCTTAGATTCGTTAGGTACGACGCATTTAAAGTGGTAGTAAAATTGTGGATTGCGCATTAGTTGCTAATCCGTGCACGAATCAAAAGAAACCGTTTAAATCTTGTTGATACAATGCATTTGCCTCCGTGCCTCCGTCGTCAACCAGTTACAATTTAATTGCAGGGCACCGACGGTAGTTTATTTTTTAATTGCATTTATTACTTGTATTAACTGGTTTATACGACAAATAGAGACTCTCCAGTTATATTCTTTCGAAGTCTTCGTGTATGATCCTATTCTATTAGACAAATATTTCAAAACAAATAGAGGAGTAGGGCTAAAAATCTGAAGAAATCATCCAAAGTTCATTGAGTATTAGACAACTAGCTTAGCAAGCATTACAGGTATGTATCCACTTGTGGTGTTTTAGGCTTCCTTTTTATGCTCTCAACCCAATGCTACTCTATACACATGTTTAAAGGTTGTTTTAATTGCAGCAACAATGCCTCTGAAGAAACCCTCCACCAGGAAATCTCCAATAGCACCAAAGCCGCAAGAACCATAAGTAGGAAAGGGCTCCTCCCCAGCAGTTGCAAGACAATTAGAATTTGCCCCCAAACTGGTGCATGTCATTAAGAAAACTACAAAGAAGGCCTTTGTCCCACCCTCGGCCTTCGGAGACACAGAGGCAAACATTGGAGCCAAAAAAACATTCCCTCGCTCGGAAGAATTGTTTAAGAAAATCAAGAAAGAAGAACCCCTCGAGTATACCCCGCACAGCGATCCTGATACAAGGAAGCTAGATGATGATGTCCTCCCAAACATCCGTAGGGCTTATCTACACATGGTGACAAGCCGAACTCCGGTGTTTCCTTGCATTGAGCTCCTAAAGTGGATCATTGACCACACCGATGCACATAAATGTTTGATTAATGATGATAATGGTGGATTCGTCGGGGTTTTCTTTCCATCAAAGGTTTAGAGTTACTACAAGCTAAGGGAGTCGGAAGAAAAGTTGAGCACTGATTTCGTTTTGATTTTTTATGCATCACACGATACCAGCAAAATCATGGCATCGTGGTGGAGGGAAGAAAAAAAAATCACGAACCGGACTGTCGGTTGGTACCCAACAACCAATCTAAGGGAACCATACATATACTTGATGGCTCTTCTTTGTAGTTTGCATGGGGAGAAAGATTGATCTTGGTTTTCAGAGGATTGGATCCCCCTATCTTATAAAGTGGCCATTTCAGGCACGGGTTTCAATTGGGGTGCCATCATCTCCAAACAGTTGAGCACCTACATAAGACAAGCCCAGATGCCAAAAGAAGGGGAAACCCCCTCCTTCTACATGGCCTCGTATCTATTAGACATCATCTACGCTAGGAACGTTTTCTCTGGAATGAACTTGAACTGGCACTCCTCAGAGCTCCCAGTCCATGTATACTTCAACATCTTATGGGATAACAGGCACAAAAAATTCTATGCTCTTATTTGTGACCAGTTTATTACACGCGTCTATTTTTTGTTGTTCAGGAAAGAGTTCCCTAGGCTGTCAGAAGAAGCAAAAAAGGCTATATCAAAAGTGGATCATTGGTATCTAGACGAGTGCGAAACCTACATCAGGTTTTTCGGAACCACAAGGGCACCCCATTTGTTACCCATATATGTTCCTGACTGACTAGTATTACGGGAAATTTTCTACCAGACCATCCTGCAAGGATACAATGCCACTTTAGTAAAAGACAAGAAGCAAGCCTTCATTCCGTATGGGTTTCATATTGGCTTCTACATGGTCAAAGATATCGCGCATGCTAAGCAAGAAGAATTAATTCAACTAGAATTCTGGTTTCAAACTGGACGATTTCGCAAACATGATCCCAAGGGCCTGGTCCTACAACACGCATCACATGTATCATCTTGTTGGCCTTATGCCCATGATCGGTCGAAGATGAAATTTTCACTGAAAACGCTCAAGATTGGAGTGAAGTGGTGTTAAGGAGGGTTGATCCTCAAACAACTAGGTTCAATGCTATGACTTGGGAAGAGAAAACGATGTCTTTGGATCAGACAGCTCAAGAAATTCTCAGGGCTCGGGAAGGAACTGTAGCATCTTAATCGGGCGAGGAAATAGGTGATCCCCAAGAGGGCCTCGAGGCGGCAAGAGTTTATCAAGAATCCTCAGTACAAATCAGGGATTTCCCTTAAGTTCAAGCTACACAGAGGATAGGTGAACTTTTGTACCAGCAAAGCCAACTGCTAATGAAACAGATGCAAGATGATCCTTACCTTATCAAAATGCCCGCGCTTCCAACTAGTACTCGAGAAAGAAGCCCAACAGAGTCAAGCGGCCCTGATTCCATAGACCTTGGGAACACTGACAGGTTAGGCAACACTAGATCCACAACATCGCCAATCAATTCCCCTATGGACATGACAAGTCAAACAGAGATAGTTCAGGTGTTAATAGAAACACGAGCGCCTAATCCCCTTAGCAAACTTATACATATATATAGCGATGACGAAAGCCTAGAACCATCTCACGATTCCCCTGTGTGTGTCCAAGAGGAAAAAGGTCCTGAGAAAGTTTCCTCCCCTGAGACCAAAGTTCAAAACAAGGAGGTCTCGCAAAAGGAAATAGAAGCCGAAATTGGCCTCGACACAAAATAACCCAATGAATCAGAAACCGAAGCGGATCTGAAGGGCGAGCCCAAACCGGAGGAGACAAAGAAAGGATCCCCACAAAAGGAAATCAATAGTTCTGTGATTGATGAGAAAATAAGTAACGAGTATGTACCTAACACCTCCCTTTTTCCCAATACTCAAATCCTCGATGAGTGACAAGTAGAATTCGGACCCTGAAGGCACAGCAAGGAAGTTCGAGAGCCCAATCTTGAAGAAATATACACCACCGGTAGTTTGGGAAACAAGCTAACATGGGGTGATTAGCAGATACCAGAGCCAGTAGATGAGGTAGCGGATATCTATGTGATCTACAATCAAAAGAGAAAGGCCATTGTTCAAAGGACTGCAAAGAAAAGAAGGATCTCATTGGATCACTCCATCTTAGTTACTACAGAGGAGAACTTGATCAACACAGCAAATGCCCAGACGTCTGAACTGATCGATGTAGGAAAATCCCTCTCAGATGCCACCTTGGACAGAGATAGGAGGGACGAAAAGGAACTAGCCTCTACCCTAAAAGAGCTCGAGAACTTGCGCCATCTTGCCGAATACTACAAAAGCGCCACGCAGACCCCTGTGTATCTGAAAGGTGAGTTCGTAGGAGTTTACAACGAGTTCAAGGAGGAAAGACACCTATTAACCAAAAAATAAGCTGAGATCTAGGAGGACACTCTCATGGCACTCGTGACATGCAAGGAGATGGAGCGATGGTATGAAAGGGTGCAGCAAGCGGTAGAAAGACTTGAGTACATTAAGGCAGTCCAGCAAGGCCGAGACAAGGAAAAACATGGCATTCAGATGATAGGAAAAAGTAGTATTAATCGCATGAAGCGATCAGTCGAGTACTATGTTTCATGTATCATGAATGATGCATTAATGAGTAAGAGCAATTAATTTTGTTGTCAAGTTATCTGGTACAATGTCTTGATGTTCTTTGCTTTAATGATGAAGATAAAGCGTTGTGTTATTATGTGATGCATGATTATGGTAGATGAATTATTTTGCTTGTCATTATCTTATTACATGTGTGCTTTCTTTCTGATAGTTAGTTTCTCAGACAATAATTGGATGCTCACATGGTTAATGTATTAGTACTAGGCCTGTCGTATAGAGTAATTGTATGCACGTTGAGCAGCGGGTTATCCCAAGCTTAGCCTCTTCCCCAATAGTTAAAACTTAATCTTGTTGTTTATCAAGTTGGTTTATACTAGATTTCATCTCTCATATTAGCCCCACCCAAGAGAAAATATGGAAGAAAACAGTCCTAACTGAAGGAAGAGCCTTCACAAGAAAACACAAAAGCTCATCGATAAATTGGCCAGATCGCAAGATCTGGAGAACCATTCCATTTTTAAACACTGCAGAGTCTAATTGGGCCTCAGTGGCGGGTTTGGTTAATACTTTTGAGTCAAGAGATTTAGGACCCATCAACAGAATTGGTGCTAGAAGGAGGGCCTGAGAATGAATGGTTGAATATATATTTTATCTATCATTTCAAACAGCCTACAGATTCGTAACAGCCCACATGCATGGCTAGTCCTTCACAAGACAACCCACACACATTGAGTATTCCTGAAATGGATAACTCACCCCAGCCCAAGGAAGAACCTTTTCACCCTGAAATACCTTACGCCCTTCCTCACAAGGAAGTGAATCCATCCAGGAGAATCACTAGAGCCTACGCCTGGTAGATCGGTGTGTTGTCCTTAGATCCCATCCTCCCTTGAAGAACACAACAAATCTAACCAGTGGTTAGCACTCCCAACGAGGTTTTCGTACACTCCGTAGAAGACTTAATAGATTTTTCAATTACCTAAATCCAAGAACCTCTTGATCTGATACCCGAAATGTCAGTCACCAATGTCTCCAAGCCAAACGACTTTTTGAAAGAAGAAGAGTTCGACTCAGATTCCGAAGATATGGAGGGTAATAATAACCATGAGGAAGAAAGAGAAATCCTACTTCAGAACAACCAACCCTGGTTGGTCGAAGACACCGTGGCCATCCCTGGATGAGTACATAATATTCCCCGACATCCGGAGAAGCTGCTTCCTAAGTACGACCCCGAAACATCAGGTTTACCTGAAGATCATATCAACAAGTTCATACTCGTGATTAGACTCATGAATGTTCAGCATGAAAACATAATCTACAAACTTTTCCCCTACACGTTTGAAAATTCATCTTCCATGTGGTATTTTAATCTACCAGTAGGATCAATAACCAGCTGGACTAAGTTCCAGAAAGACTTTCTAGATAAGTTTGCAGAAGAAACTACTACGGGAGCCTTGATGGCTGAGTTGTTCGTAGCCGCCATGAGTCCGAAAGAGAGGGTCAAAGATTTCAACCAGAGGTTCATGACCATCTTAAACAAATTCCAGCCCGCGGAAAAACCAACTCAAGAGTTGCAAATCGAGGTTTATGCCAATGCGCTCTCAGCTTCTATTTCTATGTTTGTAAAAAGAGCCGCTAAGAAAACCCTGGAAAATTTTTTTGAGGAGGCCAAGACAATAGAATTCCAGATGAAAGGATGTAAAGAGGGCCAGGTCTCTTTAGTGAAAAAAGAAATCCAGCCCCCTCCCAGGAGAGGACTCCCTCTGACTAGACCTCCAGGAAAACCGGTTGAACAAACTCCCGACAAAGGTTATAGAAGATCTACAACGCATGGTTAAGAAATTATCAAACAAAATCATAGACATGAAGAGAAATGCAGGGGAGGGAAACCAAGGCCAAAGGCCCTATAAGCCTTTCTTTAAAAGAAACCCTCCTTTCAAAGAAATTGAACCTCCCCCCGCTAAGATAAATATTGATCTAGGGAATGTCGCGTCTGATTCTTTTTATACTTATCATCAGGAAAACCAATCTGAAAGAGACTACCCTCAATGGGTACATGCCATGAATTTGATGGCCAATCAGTTTCTAGATGAAGTCTCCCTGATCAAACAACCGAGCAGTTCGGTTATGAATATTGTTGACCAGGAAGTAGCCGACCCACCACGAGATACAACCATGTTGATATGGAATCCCGACATGGTCATGCCTTCCAACGATCTTTTTGAGTCTCGGGACCAACCCGTGGAAGTTTAGGTGATACAGAAACACAGTAAGGGCCTGCCTAGCTCTGAAGATACCGATGCCACCCGACCCTCGCAAAGTAATTTAAATCTCGACCACCCGAAAACATATTTCACTCTCAGTAAAAATCATATAAGCATTCATACCCAGGAATCGCCCAAACTAGATTACAACGTGGTCGAATATTTGAAGAAGCTAAAGGCCAATATTTCAGTTATGAATATATGCAGGATCCCTCAACAGAAAGACTTTTTGTTACAGGCCTTGAAATCTGCGGAAAAATTGACGACAGGCAATGGCCTAGAAAGAAGTTTGAATCACACAAATCCGGTGGGAAAACCAAATGTGAATACCTGTTTGGGAGATAGAAAGGAAAAACCTTTTGTACCCCCATTCCTCCTAACGTTTGAAATCTTCAATAGAAACCTCCACAACTATTTGGTAGATTCTAGAGCATCCTCCAACGTCATGCCCTTGTCTGTTTGTAAGAAATTGAATGTCGTTCCTCTCAAGAGTGATAAACATGTCATACAACTGGATAGGACCCAGGTCAAGGTCATAGGAGAACTCAAAGATATGATGATTAGAATATCGATGCACCCCACGTTTCTGCAAGTGATCGACATTATTGTAGTAGATATCCCAAAGGCATATGGGCTATTACTGAGTCGAGATTGGTCTGAAAAGATAAACGGATACTTCAATACGGACTAGGCACACCTTTGGGTACCACTAAAGGGATACAAGAACATGATCAAAATCGTCAGGGAGAGATATCTAAAACATACAGTCACTAATTTAGAAACCCCTAACGAGCCCTTGTCCACAGATTTCCCCATATTGGGCAATTATTCCTACGAATCCTACTTTGGATATTTCGCCCCCCTACTATCCGATGTTCCTCTTACCCAAAACTCCGAATTGATTTTCCAAGAGCAATCACCAATACTGACAAGAGACACCCTCTTCTGCCAAAACTCGGTGCTAGAGTTTGCGAAACAAGAGGTCAGGGAGAAAGAAACTAATAAGGCAAATGAAAATAGTGATTCTCGTTCACGAATTTGGACCCTCTATTTTGATGGATCTAAATCTCAAGAAGGATCTAGAGCAAGATGCATCCTCATCGATCCTATTGGTAAACATCATTTCTTGTCCTACAGGCTAGAATTTGAATGTACCAACAACACTACCGAATATGAAGCTCTGGTACATGGATTAAGGAAAGCCATAGATTTGGATATCAAATAACTGAAAGTTTTCGGGGACTCTGAAATTATTGTTAGAAAAGTAAGAAATACTATACATTGCAATTCTCCTCATCTGAAGAATTATCAGCAGGAGGTGCATAGGTTAATAGAGCACTTTGAGGCTTTTAATATCACTGTGATCCCCTAACAAAGAATATTCTTGTTGACTCCTTGGCCACAATCGCTTCCAGGTTGTCGCCTTTAGAAGATTATGAAGCCTTCGGATTCACTGTGGGGATTCTCTACAAACCGTTGATACCTAATAACATTTCCAATTGGAAAGTCTTCGAAGGAGATGAACAAATCATAAACTTCTTAACTAAACTAGATAATTTCAAAGATCTCTCTATTGATGATGAATAATTTTAACAGTTGTCCACAAAAACTGATCCTCAGACGGAACGACCTATGGATAAATAAAAGGGTCACGCAATCCCAAAAGGGATAGCTAATCTAGAAAATATGTTTGATCTAAAAGAGTGATTTAAGGGACCCAAAAATGCAAATACTGGTAGCTCTTGTCCCCTGCATGAAACTATAATTCTTGGAACCCCAGAGAGTCCAAAGAATGTGAATCTGGGCAAGACTATATCTAAGGAAGAGAGGAAATCTTACCTCAAATTATTCAAACAATACCAGGATGTCTTCATGTGGTCCTATAGGGATTTGAAAACATATGATACATGCATCATTCAACACACCATCCCTTTAAAACTAGAAGTGAAACCTTTCCAACAGAAGCTTTGAAAGTATCACCCATCCCTGGAACCTCTTATGTATCAGGAATTAAAGAAGCTTTTAGATGCCAAGATCATTTTTCAGGTTAGGCATTCCACTTGGGTAGCGAACCTTGTTTCGGTGAGGAAAAAGTCAAGGGATATCCTCTTATGAGTAGATTTTAGGAACCTCAATGGGGCTTCAGAAAAGGACAATTACCCAGTCCCACCAATGGAACAACTCCTACAGACCATGTCTGGCTCAGAGATATTCTCTCTACTAGATGGTTTCTCAGGTTATAACCAAGTCCTTGTCTCAGAGGAAGATCATTTAAAAACCACTTTCCGAACCAAATGAGGAACCTTCGCTTATAAGCGCATGCCTTTCGGGTTAATTAACGCAGGAGCAACCTTCCAAAGAGCCATGGATGTAGCTTTCTGGGGACTAATCAATAAATGTGTGGTAGTGTATCTAGATGACGTAACAGTGTATTCAAAGAATAGAGAAGAGCACATCCAACACTTAAGTCAGATTTTCAAGAGGTGTAGGAAATACAATATATCCTTAAATCCTAAGAAAATTATCTTCGGTGTCGAGGAAGGTAAGTTGTTAGGTCATATTATATATCAAGCAGGGATTCACATAGACCCAAAAAGAATTAAAGCCATAGCTCAACTTCCATTACCCCATAACAAGAAAGCTATGCAGTCCTTTTTCGGGCAAATCAATTTTGTGAGGAAGTTCACTCCCGACTTCACATAAATCATCAAACCCTTACAAAATATGATTTGCAAAGATGTCGAATTTAAGTGGGATGATGAGCGAAAAGAAGCCTTCAACAATATCAAGGCTGCCATTTCCCGGGCCCCGGTGTTGCGAAGTCCTGATTTCAATAGAGACTTGTTCCTTTATACTTTTGCCTCCGATCAATCGCTAGCTGTAGTCTTCACTCAGAAGAATGACGACAACAACGAAGCCTTAATGTTATTTATGAGTACTAATCTTCAAGGAGCTAAGCTCAATTATCCTTCTATAGACAAACAGGCCTATGCAGTTTATAAGGCAGTAAAAAATTTCAGGTCTTATATCCTCAAGAATCACACTAAAGAAATTGTGTCGCACCCTGCAGTCCGATCCTTGTTCACCCCTCAAGAAATGGGGGAAAGAACGAGGAACTGGATGGCAGTAGTCCAAGAATTTGATCTAGATATAAGACCTGTAAAACTAGTAAAAGGGAAAGGGTTGTGCAAGCTTGCAATTGAAGCCCAGGATCAAGTAAATGAAGATCTCGAATGGGAGAACGAGATGGCACTATGTTGTCGTGAAGTGGCATACATCTCCCCAAGACAAGAATCCTGGTATAAAGATTTAACTTATATTTTACATCACGGGACTTGTCCCGAAAACCTCAACCCTAGAGAAAGGAGAGACCTGAGATTAAATATGCACAATATCGTCTTATAAATTTGGTGCTCTTCCAGATCAATTATGATGGGGTACTATTAAGATGTCTTGAATGAGAAGACGCAAACAAGGTACTGAAAGAACTCCATGATGGCCCCGTCGGGGGACATTTTGCAGGAAACACTACCACTCATAAGATTCTGAGAGCCGGCTATTATTGGCCCAGCTTGTTCAAAGACGCTCATACTTACTCTAGAAACTGTAAGACTTGTCAAATAAGCGCTAAAAAGGATACAAGAGTGGCGGTCCCACTCCAACCTGTTACTATCTCTCGACCTTTCGAGCAGTGGGGATTGGATATCATAGGAGATATCACACCTAGCCCCTTGAAACTGCACAAGTACATTCTTACTGCCACCGACTATTTCACGAAATGGGTAGAGGCCATTCCTATGGCTCAAGTAAATGAGAAGGTAGTGATCCAATTCATAGAGCAACAGCTGATCACGAGGTTCGGTGTCCCTTCTGTTCTACTCTTTGATAACGCAGCTTACTTTTCTTCCACCCTATTGACATAGTTTTCTCTGGACAAAGGAATCATAATCAAGTACTCTGCAAATTACTATCCCCAGGGAAATTGTGTGGCTAAATCGACTAATAAAAACTTGGTAAGGATATTAAAGAAGACAGTTACGGATAACCAAAGAAATTGGCATAATCTACTCTATAATGCTCTATGGGACGATAGGGTCACACCCAAGGAATCTATAGGAAATTTCCCATACTCTTTGGTCTATGGGCAAGAAGCCATCCTCCCAAATGGACTCTATCTTCTGTCTCTTTAGCTGGCCCAAGATTCCAATGAAGAACCCTCATCGGTCATGCAACAACGGATTAACACTTTTCTCATGCTAGAAGAAGAGAGAGAAAAGGCTAAGTCAAAATTCCTAGCTCACCAACAGATAGTGAAAAGATGGTTCGATAAGCATAAGGCTAAAGAAAATAATTTTGAAGTAGGAGACTTAGTCCTGAAGTGGGACAGAGAAAATGAACCTAAAGGGAAACATTCTAAGTTTCAGAATATATGGCTTGGACCTTTCCAAGTAGCTGAGAAAATCGGGGCAAGCACTTATCGATTGCAAAGTCTGAGGCGAGAACCATATTCCCTCCCAGTAAACGACCAAGCCCTAAAACAATATTTTCATCATTAAAAAAATTTAAAAAAAAGGGTGGGGGGGGCATGAGTCAGGGTCAAAGGAAATGAAGGAGGAATGAGGTTAAAACCCCATAGGCAGACCCGACAGCATCAATCGAAGGATGTCAGATGCAAAGGTTAAGAGGTTGTGATTTAAGACCAGTTGATATTCTCCATCAGTTTCTGTATCAATCGAGCCTTGGAGGAGGAACAAAGATTATTCTTTCACCCAGTGAATTGCCATTTCTTGAGCACTCAACACACCCTAAAAGTCTCAGTCCATTTTTTACTTTCTGGGTACCACTTGATCCTTTGCATTGATTTTTTTTCCTTTAGTATGAAACTAATACATGCGCTTATTTTTCATATTTCATGTTTGATTTTTCTAAAGTTTGTGTGAACATACAACAAAGAATCATCTTAACCATTAAAGGGCACCTGAAAACTACTTAAGGAATCGACAAACTAAAGCTTTCCCCAACGCGCTTAGGAGTTCGACATCAGTAAAGATTAAAGGTGGCAAAAAAAAAAATCGCTTGAGAAGTTTAAAATAACCGAACTCTGATCTTCATCAGCGTCGACAGATGAAAGTCTTTCTTTTGCAATTGAAATTTGGCAGGGGTATCGCCGAAGACCGATCTGTTCGTCTTCGGCAGGAAAACGAAAAAGTAAGGGTCGTGCAAGGGAAGAGTGGTATCACCAACTATCGATTCCTGAAACATTTTCGGCGACCGGAGATAATGAAGATGATAACCCACCAAGGAGTTGCGCACCTAAAACCTTTCCCCGATCACCGATCCCTGACCTCAATGCCAAAAAGACACGACGTGATGAGACGTTTTAACCCTCAAATTCGTTAGGTACAACGCATTTAAAGTGGTAGTAAAATTGTAGATTGTGCATTAGTTGTTAATCCATGCGTGAATCAAAAGAAACCATTTAAAGCTTGTCGATACAATGCATCTGCCTCCACACCTCCTTCGTCAACCAGTTACAATTTAATTGTAGGGAACCGACAATATTTTATTTTTGAATTGCATTTATTACTTGTATTAATTGTTTTATACGACAGATAGAGTCTCTCCAGTTATATTCTTTCGAAGTCATTGTGTATGATCCTATTTTGCACGGCAAAGATTTTAGAACAAATAGAGGAGCAGGGCTAACAATCTGGAGAAGTCGTCCAAAGTTCAGTGAGTATTAGACAACTAGCTTAACAAGCATTACAGGTATGTATCCACTTGTGGTGTTTTACACTTCCTTTTTATGCTCTCAACCCAACGTTGCTCTGTACACATGTTTAAAGGTTGTTTTAATTGTAGGAACAATGCCTCCAAAGAAACCCTCCACCAGGAAATCCCCAAGAGCGCCAAAGCCGCAAGAACCAGAAGTAGGAGAGGGCTCCTCCCCAGCAGTTGAAAGAAAATTAGAATTCGACCCCAAATCGGTGCATGTCATTAAGAAAGCTACCAAGAAGGCCTTTGTCCAACCCCTGACCTTCGAAGACACAGAGGCAAACATTGGAGCCAAAACAACATTCCCTTGCTGGGAAGAATTGTTTAAGAAAATCAAGAAAGAAGAACCCCTCAAGTATACCCCACACAATGATCCTCATACAAGGAAGCTAGATGATGATGTCCTCCAAACATCCGTAGAGCTTATTTACACATGGTGGCAAGCCAAACTCTGATGTTTCCTTGCATTGAGCTCCTAAAGTGGCTCATTGACCACACCGATGAACATAAATGTTTGATTGATGATGATAATGGTGGATGCGTCGAGGTTTTCTTGCCATCAGAGGTTCAGAGTTACTACAATCTCAGGGAGTCGGAAGAAAAGCTAAGCACTGATTTCATTTTGAGTTTTTATGCATCACATGATACCAACAAAATCATGGCATTGTGGTGGAGGGAAGACAAAAAATTCACAAACTGGACTGTCGGTTGATACCCAACGGCCAATATAAGGGAACCATACATATACTTGATGGTTCTTCTTTGTAGGTTGCATGGGGAGAAATATTTCTCTCGGTTTTCAGAGGCTTGGATGCCCCTAGCTTATACGGTGGCCATTTCAGGCACGGGTTTCAATTGGGGTGCCATCATCTCCAAACAGTTGAGCACCTACATAAGACAAGCCCAGATGCCAAAAGAGGGGGAAACCCCCTCCTTCTACATGGCCTCGTATATGTTAGACATCATATGCACCAGGAACATTTTCTCTAGAATGAACTTGAACTGACACTATTACTTGAACGGATTCATGCAATATATTAGTTTTTCGAGGAAGGTCATATTTTATATATCATAGATCTCCCCACTTTAGTATATTTAGATATATTAACTTATTATAAATGCCAACTAAAATTTCGGCTATGAAAATCGAGCTAAAAGTTATTTTATGTTGTCATAGATGCCAGCTAAAAGCTCAGTCTGAAAACCCAATCAATGATTTTGTATTATGTTTTTTTCCAGCTTGGGATGGTCACCTCTGATATCACAATTTGTAACTAATATTACATCTTAATAGTCTAATTGAGTATTTAACTGTAAATAGCTTTAGCGTAAATAAATATTAAATAAAAAAATTGTTTTTCTAATCGATATTCAATACTTTTACCATAAACAAGTAACATAAGCATTATTTTAAATGTTTTCATACTTTTTCCTCATTTTTAGTGTTTATGATTATTTATTCTTTCCATTCAAAATATGTATTTTATCTATAAAATATAAGAAAGTTTACTACTATACTGCAACTAGTATGTGTGTTACTTGTTGACAACCTTTTCATTTTCTTAAGGAATAATTTCTGTGTCTACCATGGAGACATTAACATGTTGTAATTTTGGCTTATTGTAGAAAGTTGAATCGACATCCAGTGTAAGGGTGTTAGCAATCTTCCAAGCAAATTTATTCATTACATAAAAAAAATTGCAGTATCTAATACATATGGGTACACATACTTTTAAGCATGTTTTATATGACAATTGCATTTATATAGAATATCTTCAATCAATTATTTTTGTGTCTATATAATATTACTAAATAAACTTGTAGACTAATTGTAGGCATATTGCAATTACAACTTATATAATTTCAAATAAAAGACCAAGTACTGTGAAACATTATGTGGAACATATTATTGACTCAAGTAAACAATATAAAATGGAAACAAAAATTCCATAGTTAATAATAGAATTTGATAGTGTACTAGAAAACTATGGCTTGTCTTGCTTAGAAAACATTGCATATGTTGAAGGAAATTGCTTGTTTAATGCATTGGAAGCACGCTACTTTGTTTTAGATACACATCAACAAAAAATAGAGAGTATACAATAGAACACTTTAGGACATATTTGCAAAAACAAGATATAGAGGCAATTGCATCTTATCAACTTGAGCTAAATAGGTATTCATTGATAGAAATGCATAATATTAGTGACCCAAAAGAATATTTGAATACGATGTTTATATCCACATCAATTGATATAGCACTAGACGATAGAGGTCTATGGGGAGACATTTTTTGCATACATTGGGCATCAAACTAGCTAAAAATACCAAGAATAATTTGGCCAAAAAGTTGAATGAAGAGTTACTTGCATTTCAATTCAAACTTGTCTACAAAGACCTATGGCATATTGTTTCATAATGAAAATCCACTTGTTGGACATTTCGAGCCACTATTATGCAAAAGAACTATTCACAGTTTTCCTACTCTTCAAGAAAACAAAGTAAATGAAGTTCATATGTTTGAAAGTACATATGGTGAGAGTTCTTTCGAGACACTATGCCAAGTACAAAATAATTAATATAGTGTATCTTGTTTGCGACGAATAATGTTGCAAAATTTATGTAATGCAATTATGTAAAATGATTCCTTTGCAATTAGATGCATTCACCAATATATTAGTGACGATATAATTTAAAAAATACCTTAAATTACAAAATGGCAAGGGTACATGAAAAAATTAACATTGCCTTATATATAAGGGTATATTGATGGTGGGTTGTTTGTCTATGAATAACTAGCTAGAATATTACAGATCAATATCCATTTATGGTCTTTTGAAATAGGGAATATCAAAGCTTTGATACTTTCTTCTGCAGAAAGAGCAAAAGTATTTGACATAGTTGAAGTACGAAAAAGTGAAACACATACAGTATATGAACCATTGAAAAATGTGCAAATTCCTATTAACATAGATTCCAAACTATTTCCCACAAAAAATAGAAGTCAAACAAGTCTATCTTTACACAAAGTGAAAAATCTACTTAGAAATAAATCTTTGCAGCAACAATTACAAGATAGGCTTTGTTGGATTACTGAGAAGGGGGTAAATCAGTAATAGAGCAATTCAATCATTTTTAACCACAAAATGCAAGTGTTATATCAATGTAGAATTATCATCCAATAGTTGTAGAGTAAATAAACAATGAACAAATGAGCAATCATATACATACACAGTACACCAATGTTTTTACGTGGAAACCCAAAGCGGTGGAAAACCACATAATGCTTTTTCTTATATGTATTTAAGAATTACATTCATTGGAAGAACCAACTTCCTTTGTTTTCCAGCTACAACTGAAAGGAGGCTCCAACCCCCTAGTTTCTCAAGCTACAACCTGAGGGAAGCTCCAACTCCCCAATTCTTTGGCTACAACCCCCTATGTTCTCCGGCTACAACCACCTGTCCTTGCCTCGTCCAACTGCCCTGAAATATAAATAGAATGATGGAACCACCATCACACTATCATTGTGAGATATATTGTTGTAAACATGTACCATTGTTGTTGCTATGTTCTCTTTCCTTTTGCTTTAACCTTTTGGATGCTTTGAAAGATGCTTCTTTTATATTTGGATTTTTCTGTTCAGCTCTCATTTCATATGTTGTGAAGATTCCATGTAGTTTGTCCATGCTTATTGACTCTGGATCTATTATTTCTTCTAGTATTGATATCTTAGGATAAAATCTCATAGGAAGAGATCTTAGTACCTTTTGAACAATTACAAATTCTTTAATTTCTTCTCCCAATCCTATGATTTCATTTACTATTTCATCGGCTCGTAAGAAGTAAGATGCAATATTCTCATCTTCCTTCATTTTTAGTTGTTCGAACCGACCTCTGTAAGTTTGAAGTTTTGTTGCTTTGATTTTTGAATCTCCTTCATAAATATTTTGAAGCTTGTCCCAAATCTCTTTAGCAGATTTACAATGTATAAATTTGGTGTTTACCAATTCACAAAGACCATTCAGAAGTGCATTTGTGGCTTTGGAATTATTTTGACCGAGTTTTATTGCTCTTTCATTTGTCGACGAAATTGTTGGTTCTTTGTATCCATCTACAATTGATTGCCAAATTTCAAATCCTTGTGCATGTATATATGTTTTCATCCTTCTGCTCCAAAATACATACTTTTGTCCATCAAACTGTGGTATTCCATTTTTATACATGATGTTTCTCTCCATGATCTACCTTTCAGTGGTTAAGCTGATTTCTGAAGGAACCTGCTCTGATGTCAATTGTTGGATTACTAAGAGGGGGGGTGAATCAATAATAGAGAAATTCAATCCTTCTTAACCACAAAATTCAAGTGTTATATCAATGTATCATTATCATCCAATAGTTGCAGAGTAAATAAAAAATGAAAAAATGAGCAATCATACACATACATAGTACACCAGTGTTTTTACGTGGAAACCCAAAGCAAGAGAAAACCACAAAATGATTTTTCTTATATGTCTTGAAGAATTATATTCATTGGAAGCACAAACTTCCTTTGTTTTCCAACTGCAATTGAAAGAAGGCTCCAACCCCCTGGTTTCTCAGGCTACAACCTGAGGGAAGCTCCAACTCCTCAATTCTCTGGCTACAACCAGAAGGAGGCTACAACCACCTATGTTCTCCGGCTACAGCCGGAAGGTGGCTACAACCACCTATCCTTGCCCCATCCAACCACCCTGAAATATAAGTAGAATGATGGAACCATTGTCACACTATCACTGTGATATATACTACTGTAAACCTGTACCAATCAACATGCACCAAACAACTTGTACCAATAATCTGAACCATGCATCAACATGTACCTCAACCTCAAAAAAAATCCCTCATCAATTTCATCATCCAAATCTGATTTGTAACTCTGTAATAGACCTGGTGTATATGATCACATACCTGCAAACCTTCCTCAACAAGAGACTAGCATTTTCATCAAATTTTACTTTAGTCTCGCATGACTAGTTTTGGATTAGTCAACAACCCTAACTTGCAATAATCATAACTATGTACTTGTAATGAATAAAGATCTGAAAATAGTACACAATGTTCTTCAATGTCTTTTATTCAATTATTCCAGGTTTCACTATTTGGAACCTCTCAAAAAAGGAGTTATAGCAAAAATGGCATACCTTGTTGAATTCTGGCTTATTCTAGAGAGTGAACTTGTAGAGCATGCCCCGCATGGAATATTTGTTGTATGGATCTAAAAATGGTACACATAATACTACAGACTGTACTCTAACCAATTCATTTGGTATTACTTAATTTGGATCTGTTATGAAGAAGTTATGACATTTTTATCTGAAATACTTGTTTTAGACTAGTTTCAGGACTAGCCACAAACCCTATTTTCCACGGAGTGTAACTCCAAAAATACAATGACCCACAAGCTGAAATTTTTATCACAACTACTTGGATATGTTTCATCAACGACCTCCCTATTTTGCAGTCTGAATCATTATAGAAAAATTTTTATTGAGAAAATGGTGAGATGACCTGTAAATAACATACCTTAGAAAGCATCATCTAAAGAATTTATCCTCCCTTGAATTTTGGCTTTCTTTACTTCACCTTCCCTCTGAAATTCACTTTTGATATCCTTTGGTTACCTCGGTCACTTGTAGATATTGAATATTCTCAAGTGTAATTAAAATGAGAGACCCTTGCCTCTTATTTATACTTTTATGTAGCTTCCTCAAGGGGTTACTTTCTAACCATCTTAAACCACTTTCCTTATTTTAGGGCTAACCCACTTCTAACCACTTGTCCACTTAGTAATTTCTCCATTAACTTTATTATTTAAATAATTTATTTTGTATCCACTTTGACTTATAGTACACTCATCACTTCACTTTATTATTTACCTTCTAAAATCTCTTAAACCACTTTCCTTATTTTAGGGCTAACCCACTTCTAACCACTTGTCCACTTAGTAATTTCTCCATTAACTTTATTATTTAAATAATTTATTTTGTATCCACTTTGACTTATAGAACACTCATCACTTCACTTTATTATTTAAATAATTTCTTCTTTGCAACCACTTTGACTACTTTGACCTTTCGGGGCTTCTAGATGACTCATGAGGGTTCTCCAACTTAACATGGCCATAAATCTCTAACCGTGAGGAGTTATGTGACGTTCCACATACCACCAAAAATGGAATGACATGTATTATAAATATAGAATAGTATTACCTTAAAATATATTAAAACTCATACCATTATACATCAAACAAACTTGGGTCCGTTACCCAAACCTTTGTGCTACCAGAATTCACTACCGGACTTTCTTCAAGGGTTGACATCAATGAAAACCAACTCAAATAATCAATAGAATTGATGAAGACATAAGTGGCCATAGAAATACATTATCAAAAATCAAGGGCAAGAGTCAAAGAAGAACCTTTAGTACTGTTGGACAACTATTGAAAAGGGTGGACAAAAAAAGAAAAAAAACAATATTACAAAAAAGAAAAAAAACTTTCAACAAGAGATGCACAAAAGCAAGGAATCACTTACAATTGGAGAAAAAGATTTCCATAAGAAAATCACAGATGTTCCTATTCTTGATTGTATAATATGTGAGCAAACTTTGTTTCTAAAAGATGTTACATCAATTAAACAAGAACACAAACAAGTGTTTTGCAATCAGGAAAGAAAAAAAAAAGGCACAACAAATTTTGGCAGATGATGCTAATAATAGTTATATTTGGAAACTTTGTAAGAAATCATCAAAAAATTATGTCAACACTAAGTTCGACATGCCAAAAAAAATTAGACGAAACATAAGTATAAGAATCTTGAAAAAATTGAATGATCTAGAAGAAATATTAATAGCATTGTGACTACCTTTCTTGCAAATAAGAGTACTTGGACAAAGGTATAGAAAACCACAATTAGGACTCGCTGGGGGAGTTATCAATGTCCCAACAGACATTTCCAGAATTCAACATGCCTTGCCTCGCAACATAAATGAAATTGAGACAATTGCAATAGCAATAAAAAAAAGTCTTAGATTCAAAAATGCTTATTCTATTGGGCACATTCCTTCCCACTTGGTCATGAAATCTCTAAAACGACTATGTAAGACAACACTTTACAAATTGGAAAAAGTAAGAATAATGGATAAATAGGAGCAAGTATTCATAGAAAACAAAGCATACAAAGATGAAACAACTATTGAAAATGAAGAATTTGATAAGGAAAACAATGAACAACCAATCACTATACTTCTCGTACATGCATTCATTGATGCATACAACATCTTCGATCTTCACAACAAACAAATGAACATTGATCCTAGTGAAGGCTATATTCCATTGGGAATTTTCCAAGATAAATACTCATAAGAGATTATATTCCCATCATTGTTTATGGTGAGAAACCACCTGATGATGTAACTAGAAACTTTTCATATCAAAAAATCACTAGGTGGGAAGTATTACACAAGAAACATGACTTTGCATATCATACAACAAATCTATTCTACAAAGCAATATGCATTATCCTACATCAAGTGCTTAGTACCATATGGATTAGAATTAAAAAAGGAAAATTGAAAGGAAGTAAGATACAAGAAAGAGATGTTAAGTCAAAGGTGAAATTGGACCACATTTTGAAATCAGATATTGGATACATGGATCTCAAAACATTTTGTACGTCACCAGACTATCAACTACATACACGCAAGAAAATATATGCAATGATATGACAACTAGGACCACCAACATTCTTCATTTCTTTTAGTAGTGTAGAAAATCAATGGGACCATTGGTTAATGGACTAAAAGAAATAAAATATCAAACACAAAAAACAACTGAACATAGAATAGAAAACAATGAAATTGATTTGTTGAGTAGGAATGACCCTCTAACGTGTGCTCCTTACTATGTAAATAGGATATCTAGAGTGCGAAATTTAATATGTCAAGACGATAAGTACTATGCAAATATTGAAGACTTATTTTTCGTTACTAAGTATCAAAATAGAGAAAGCAAACATGACCATGGATTGCTATGGATAAAGAATGCATCGATATATGGGAAAAATACAGACAAAAAAATTGAGATCTTTGTCGATAAATACGTGTCATGTGATTCAACAATGATTGGAGATGAGTTAAAGATGGTTCATCATCATCGTCATACAAAAACTTGTAGAAAAAGAAAAAATGTGCATTGTAGATTCAATTTTCCACAGCCCCCAATGAAGACAATGAGAATATTATAACCTTTGGAATATGACAACAATAAAACAAAAGAAAATGCAAAATTAATATTTGAAACAATAAAAGATTCTAAATATGACAACACATATACATTTGATATCTTTTTAAATGATTTAGGTTTAACACATGATGAATACATCCATGCAATTCAATGTAGCTTAAATCAGACAACTATCTTCTTACAAATAAGACCATCAAACATATGGATGAATAGTTTTGCATGACATATTCCAAAAACATGGAATGTAAATACCGATTCTCAATTCATAGTTGATTCATATGCGACGACAACATATGGTAGCTCCTACATGACAAAATTTGATAAAACAATTACATCAACATTTAAACGCATTGGAGAAAAACATGAAAAATCAAATGTCAATACCATGAAAACAATTAGCAGACTTGGAAATGTTATATTAAATATTCAGCAAATGTGTGCACTTCAAGTTCTTCACAGTATCTTGCCCCTACCGCTAAACACTAGTTCAAGAAAATGTATATTCATAAACAGGTCACAGATAGAGCAACGAGCATTTATCCTTAAAAAAAAAAAAGATTTGCAATGTGAACGAGATGATTATGAATACATAATGTGTTCTTCAATAATTGATTACTACATATTTCATCCTAAAGCTATCAACGACATATGTTTAGTAGAATGTGCATCAAATTATACAAAAGAAGGTAGGAAACGTCAAAATAGTGGCAAGTCATATGTTATTAGGTATGTGAAATACAACAAGCATAAATATCTTGAGAATTACTACTGAAAAAAACTGGTGTTATATTTTCCATATCGAGTAAATGAAAACATTTCCAAGAAAATATACTCTACATGAGAGCATGCTCACAATTTGCTAATAGAAGCCATAAAGTAAAATGAACAAAATTTTATGCATGAAACAAATTTGACATGGGGTGACCTTGAACATGCAAAAAATGAAATTGAAAATAAAGAAGAACAACTATTCAACATAAACATCATTGATAACAAAGAAGAGCTTGTGAAACATTTGTATTCAAATGTGGCCAACAACTATGAGCAATATGACTTTGAAAATGTCTTGCAACATTTCTAGAGCACAAGAAATATAAGAATAGTTGCAAATCGACCTTACCATATTGTAAAGCAACCACATATATTAGAGAATTTATAATTCTTTAATATCATGAGACAATTAAACCAAGAACAAGCTGCAATCATGAAGGACATATTAACAAAGAAAAAGAGTGAAACGAACAAACCGATGTACTTGTTTCTAATAGGTGGTGTAGGAACTGGGAAAACATTCATTGCCAAAGCACTATTCCAGTCATTAGTTCGTTTCTACAATGTAGAAATGGACTATGATCCACTACAATTGAAAGGAATCATACTGCATATACATGAAAATCAATGTTCAATGCAAGGTGTGTCACATTGCACTTTGCATTCTATATTCCCTATAACAAATCAAAGTATTTTCCATTGAATAGTGAAAATTTGGACACATTAAAAAAACATTTTGAACAACTTCATGTATTACTGATTGACAAAGCATCTTTGATAGGAACAACATTCTTATATGAATTCAACAAACATCTATGACAAATATAGCACACACAAACATCCTACTTTGGTAATGTCGACTTAATATTTTTTGGATTTGTACCAAGCACAACCTATAAGGGATTCAATGTTCTTTGAAGAGCCAATCATCAATAAGAAAAAAAATCCATAAACATTTTGGTGAGATGAGGTCAAGTGCTACGAATTGCAAACCACAATGCGTAAAAAAGACATAGATTTCATTAGAATCTTGAACAAAATGAGACTTAACGAATAATCGTACTAGGACATCGAATACATAAATGCTCATTTCCATAGAATACCACCCTTAGATCCATTATTTTCGTATATTGTTTTAGGAACAAAGATGTGAAGAAACATAACGACCAGGTGCTTTCAATTGTCAATGAAGAAATAGTAATCCTTAATGCTATTGATGAACATGAAATCCATCGATACGGGGAACATGCAATCTATATATGCTATTGATGATACTAAAAATAATTTGTTAGTTGAAATATATGTAGGGAACTACAACATAGAGGATGAATTGGTTAATATCGTTGGTGGAATGTTCAAAAGATACAAGAAAAAAAACAAATATGTAGATCTTGTTTGGATAGAATTTGTAGATGCAACAATTGGAAAATCCCAAAGAAAGAAACATTTTCAACTATATGAACAAAACATTCAACATGCATGGACATTAATACTACGAATTGAAGAACCTAATGGCGCAACTCATAGAAAAAAAATCTCAAACAACTATTCAAAAGTAATTTCAATACAATTAGCATGTGCTAGAACAATACACATAACCCAAGGACTTACTCTAAATGGACTTGCATTTGATCCAACTGGAGTCACAAGGCTTGGACTTGTATATGCAACATTGACAAGAGTAAAAGCAATTGATTCAATGTACCTACTCAAACCATTATCCCAAAATAAATTTCATGTGGAAAACATAGTGCTAGATGAAATGAATCATCTAACAACAAATACATCATGGATACTAGAAGACATTGAAAGACCAAATTTATCTGCAAACATCTTTTCAATTTCTACATTAAACACACGTAGCCTATGGAAGAATATTGAAGATGTAGTACACGACAAAGATTTTATAGAAAATATGGTTGTTTTCTTTCAAGAAACTCATTTAGACTATCCACCAATTGTTAATGAATTAAGCAAATTCAATTTCAACATAGCACATTTTGTGCATGGAGTCCTTACTTGCATATAAAAAACTATAGAAATAAAAACAACAAAAATCTATTGCAATGATAAAGTTGAACTCATTGCGTCGATTATACATGCTCTGAAATCAATTTGCATAATCAATGTCTATGTTGTACCTTTCACATCTATTTCAATAATAGTTGATACAATTTCAGTAGAAAAAATCAAATTAATACAAAGTGGTTTTGTCTTTATAGTAATTGGTGATTTCAACATTGACATTCGTGCAAATAATCAAAAGAGAAAATTACTACAACAATATATGCAATCACTAGAAATGCAAGAAACAACACATAAGTTTTATGAAAGGAAAAGTATGTTATTGATCACATTTGGACAAACTTGTGAATTGAACAATGTCATGTTCATGTATCAGAAGCATATTAGACTGACCATGACAGAGTTCATGCTTTAGAACAATTCGAGTGAAATTCAGATCATAGTAACATCCTCTTTGAAAATTACAACAAAACAATATAACTCTATCTATATCATAACTTCATTCAAGAAAAATGTAGCCTGTAGCGATTAGGTTACGCGCTCCTGCGCTCCTGGACCTCCCTCAGGCCGTCGGCCCTGTTGCCCTTCCGCCCTCCTCCTCCCTCCACCGACGCTGCAGCAAGCTCCGTAGGCTCAATGGCAGCTCCCTCGCCCTCTGCTCAGAACAACGGTACCCCTCCTTGTGTTGTTGTGGCGGCGGCCCCTTCAGTCTCGGCTCCCCTTCACAGATGCACTCCCCCTGGAGCTTCGTCTGCGTTGTTCTCAGGTCTCCCTCCGATTCAGGGCCCCTCCTTCAAAGAGGTAGCTTCACGACAACCCTCCGGTCTGCATGCAACGGCCCATGAGGGTGCCTCTCGTCAGGGTCGGTCGTCCGGGCTGCATGCAGTAGTTCCTGAAGCTCTGGCAATCTCAATACAAATGCCTCAGGAAGCCCTAACTCATGCTCGACATTACGGCAATCACGCTTTGGTCTGCAGGTTTAATGGATTCTAGCCCAATCTTCCGGATCTCCTCTCCTGGATCTCTTCCGACTAGTACCCACTTTTAGATGGAGAAGTCACTACATGCCCCTATGCAAAGGGGTTCTTTGTGGTAGTTTTTGAATCTACAAGCGATAGAGACAAGGTGTTTAACTCTGGACCGTGGTTCTGTGGCAGAGCAGGTCTGTCCATGCAGCTATGGACCCCTGCTTTTGACCCTTCCACGGACTGTATCTCTTCAGCTCCTGTCTGGGTGAGACTTCCATATTTTCCCCTGCACTTCTGGGGGGATGCGTCTCTTCAATCCATTAGCAATGGCCTCGACAAGTTCCTCTGCAGAAACCCGGATTCCAGGCCAGCCTTCTCCACCTTCGCACGAATCTGTGTAGAAATGGACTTCACCAACGGCTTCCCAGCTGAAATAATTCTTCAGGGCAAGGACTACTCAAGGAACCAAAAACTCGATTATGAGAATCTCAGTTTCAGGTGTAGGAACTGCTTTGCAATGGGGCACATATCCCGAAACCGTGACAAACTACTTGGGAAAAAAAGGGCACCCAAGAGCCAAAGACCCACCTGGTGGACGGGAGCTCAATCGGAGTTGCACGCTGAAAGCAAGGCCCATGGAAAGGCAAAAGAAGCAAAAGCCGAATCCGAAATCAAAGACCCCGATAAAGGGGAAGCTCAGGCAGAAGCCAGTCCCAAGTCGTCAATCCATCCAGCCCCCCGGAACTCAAGCTGGGATGATCTAGATGACGCGGAAGATCTTCTAGGCCCGATAGAAAATCACTCTCAGGAACAAAGCATGGAATGGCGGATGGTGTCGAAAAAGAAAAAAAACTTTCAAACTAGAAATTATGTAATAACGCGAAGCCGCTCTGGATCGCTAAAATAGTTTTGGCTCCCAAACTTTGTCCTATGTTAAGATCTTTAGGCATTTGGTTTCCTGTTTACAAGAAAATAGTTTCGATGTACCGAACCCAGTGGCATGCCCACTATTTTTAATATAAAAATCTCCTAACCATTTCTATCAAAAAAAAAAAACTTCATTCAAGAAAAATATTTAAATTTTCTTCACTTTAAATATAATAAGGTCCTTAGAGTCACAAGTTACATTTACGATGTCAAATGTTTTCTCTTTGATAAAAAAAACCCAAAGATCCTCATTACATTAATCTATATTCTCATATACACATTTATATCATGAATGAAGTTCCAAAACATCATCACAAAGATGATTCAATTTGTTTTTTTAGGTAAAGAAAACATCATCACAAAGATGATTCAATTTGGTTTTTTAAGGTAAAGTATTGTTTCTTATTTTTTCATAAATTAAAGTTGTATCTCTTTTATTCTTTCTTTTATGATTAGAAAATTCAACATTTTTATCATTAAATAAAATAAAAAAATATGGAGTTTTCATTGTACGCTTAGTCAAACTACCAACAATATTCCAAGCGAACTTGACCATTGAATAAAGAATTGCAATATTACACACGTGCAAGTACACACACTTCTACCTATACTACATTCTATCTTCAATTTCTCTAGTAGAATAGTAGAAGATAGGCACTTTTTTCCACTGGAACTTTATTACTATATAGACTTATAGACTATTTGTTACAAAATATCTAACGGAATAGAGTTTTAAATTCATCCCTCATATACAACAATACTCTTATATTGATGAAGACCTCCTATACAGAACAATCAAGATACAAATCCATAAGGAAAATTGCCACTATGTTTCTAACTGGTTTCCTATTTTTTATCAATTTCACTCAATAACTTTTTTATTGCTCGTCTATCCAGAAGGAGACATGGGTCTCCCAAATTGCTCAATGTGCTTGATCATACATTGGTGCTTTTATTGTTTAGGTAACCTAATGTGTCAAGGATCTTGGTACCCTAAGTTGTGTATAAAACTAAAAATGTAGTTTCATACTTTCTTTCCTGTTTTTTTAATAATTTCACTCAATAAATTTTCTAAATTGCCCAATGTACTTGATCATACATTGGTTGTAACGACCCTGCCGTTATGACAACAAGTGACAAACAAAAACAACCGGTAATTTTTTTATTTATTTGCGTTAGGTATATACATCAAATTGATAACAGCATCATTGACACGTCATCAAATTATATTAATGAAACAATATTGACACAAAATCAACATTCGTGACATGAAGCCGACACATTATTGCCATGAATAACGATATACCCATTAACACATTAACACAATAAATAGAGGCCCATAATCAGTGCATTCATACAATTAAATGATGACGCATAAAATTTATGAATCATAAATGAATAATGACACACAGTAACACATCTCCCTACTCATCATTGAAATAATTAACAACGCCATCAATGCGTCAACGAAGGATGGCGACATATAAACATAAATAGCATAGTAGATTAACACATCATGAAAGCTTGAAACAATTTTCAACAACTTTTAATCAGATAAAGAATATAAATGACTACCCGCCCAACCTACCCTGCAAGGTTAGGACCTCCAGGACACATAAGCAATGCTCAAGCCCAGCTTCCAATTGATTTTAACCATTTAACGTCTCAGGGAAGGCGACTGTTCTAAGAAACAAGGAGCTGTGTACATCCCACTAATCCAATCAAGTCCAAGCTATCTATGCTAAATAAACAACATCAACGATATTCAATTTCATCAATAAAAAACCACAATTAAACACGGCGCGCGAGAATTCATTCTCATAAACATCTTAGACCATACGAAATCCATAGCGCAAAGAAAATTTCAATTATAAACGTGGCGCAAATCCAAAACGGAAAAATGTCATTATCCGTCATAGTAAAATTTTCATCTCGCGCAAAAGATTAATATCTAAAACCATACAAACATTATAATTCAGTGCACGCATGGAGTTTAAATCCTTGACTAGTCATACATCACATCATTGAAATACGTGCGAGCATTATATTCAATTAATCCATCATTTACACATCAATATAAATTAATTCAGGAAAGATATCCAATGTATACAACAAGAACCCCTTTTAATTTAATTTATTGCGCGCAAGAAGTCTGAGGTCCACAAAATCATTTACTTACGCTATAAGTTTACACATGCAAGAAATCTAACTCCTAATTAATCTCATCATCAATATGTATTGTGCAAGGAGATATAAACCATGAATTCAACCTACATCATTTTAAGCTTAGGCACAAGAGTATCATCCATTTAACTCCGTGCGCGCATTCAATCTATTAACTATAACGCTCATTGACACTGTGAATTCAAAGCGCAAGAGCAACTATTCATAGTTCGTGGCGCAACAACTTTAATTATTATGCTAAACATTAACATACATGGTAAACAATTATCGACAACATTTTGTTATGCATTCTTTTTATAAGCCACATACCAACAAAAACATGTGACCAGGTGGATTTCCCAAACCTCGTAGCATTTATTTGCAAGTAGGTGAATACATTAACCATAAGTCACATGGTACAAAGTTGAAAGAAAATATGATTACATTTTAATGGTTGGAGTTTAGATCCTATGGTTCCTAAGTTGAATAAACATAAATACCATCTATTAAATGGGGATTCAAGTGAAATTAATTATCAACTAAGCAACATCATATCTGATCGCATGCCATAATAATTGGGTATAACCCCATCCTTAAGATGTAATTAAGGTCAAATTAACAACATGTAAGCATAAAACTATTAATGCACTAGGTTTCACATTATTTCATTGGATTATTCTATTATACATCTAAAGCAAAGTCAACACCAATCAACAACACCTTAGAATGGAATCATGAGTATACTTAAGGAAGACGGGTAAGAAGTATCATGCATTCTTCTAGACACAGGTCATGTCTACGATAGGTTTAAACAATGGAACATAAGAACCTAGCCTTTTCAGCACATCAACAAAAGAAGTGACCCCCTTCCATCTCACGAGCCAACCTACGTCCTACTGTAAGGACAACAAGGATTAAGGAGACATGTTTATCCAACCTTAAAATTCATTATGTACTCTTGGCAACAGAGTAAAGGCACCTGAAATTTGTGCATGAATCCTGAAAATCGTGGTGAGACTTTAACTGCCCAGGTTGTAAAGTCTCAATGATAATTGCCCCACCGGAAAAGGAAACGCACAGGACGACAGTCAGAGAAATCACTGAGAAAAGGAGGGTGAGCAGAGAATCATGAGGATTAAGTCGCATAGATGAAGGAATGGTGAACGCAGAGAACTCGCAGCCTAAAACGTTAGGCGAGGTAAGGAGGCGTAGAGCCCTAGGGGGAAACGCTGGGCGAGGTAAGGAGGCACAGGGCCCTAGGAGCAAACATTGTACAAGCCAGGGTATCGCTGACAATTAAAACGAAAATGCAGAATCTCAAAAACCATAAATAATAACACTTCGCCCAGAGAACCACCCGCCATTAATAATAACACCAACCAGAGGAGATTGACCGTGTTGCATTTCAGAGTGGAGGAAACCCCCCTGCGTTTTGCGTTTCTTCCTTGCGACTGAACTGAAGTCCAATTGCAGAGAATTTTGTATAACTCTGTTGTTTCCCAAGTTCAAATCCGTTCAACATAGGATAAATCTTTGGGTGTCATTGGTGCGTAAAGCGGCTTGGCGCTGAATTCTGTTTTCATTCATTACTTTCGATAAAAAAAATTGGCATCTCAGGCGCACAACCATCCACTTGAAAAAAATTGTTCTATCGGGCATACGGAAAATGGTCGCTTGTGAGTCCTACACCGATATGTGATCAGGTTCAATCGAGAATTTCAGTACATAAATATACTGTTGAATTATATTTCCTTTGGAGCCACGCTGCACAATCTCCGCCACCCATTAGAATGTATGCAAACTGGTTGGAGAAAGCTCTCAATAACAAGAATCAGATGCATGTTGTTTTAAAGGTAGTAGCAGACATCCAGGGATAGGGACATGGACAGGGATAGTGGGCTCAGCTTGAGGGACAGTGGGCTAACAAAGGACACGGACAATGGTCTAACAGGGACAGTGGGCAAAGCAGCAAGTTTTCAGCGGTCAGACCAACACATAGTGAAGGGCTAAGCATAAAACAGAGGGTCAGTTTTGGGCAGAGACTTTGATTTCCCTTAATAGCATCATGACAACGGGACAAGAAACTTTAGGACCTGTGGAAACAAATGATATAGGGCAAGTGAAAATTGCCTCATCAGCCAAAACTGGAAAGTGGGTTTGGGTTAATGCCAAACAGTACCGGGGCATTTTAAAACGAAGACTAGCTTGTCTGAAATGGGAGCAGACAAGAAAAAAAAAGTCTCAAAGGGAAAGTACTTGGGCCCTTCGCAAGAAACAACATTCAAACAAGTCCTCTTTGCAAGTATGTGGCAACAAGTCTAAAGGAAAAGGAAAACCCATTGATGATTATGCCTTATATAGTCCTACATCCACACCTCTCACTTGGTCATCTGATCTTTATGTGAAAGAACTGTTAAAGGTAAAAGAGAGGTTGGAAGTAGTAGAAGCTAAAGAGTTGGAAAGAGATTGTACAATCCATAGAATAATAGCCGAAAACCAGGATTTAGCAGAAAACAACAAAGTTCTGAAAGAGCAAGTGTCATTGCTACAGGAAGCTCTTCGAATGGGGAAAACAGAATGGCAACGCATGAAAGCGGAAGTGCAAAACATGAAGAAAATTGCAGTGGAGAATACAGAGGTGATGAATGCGAAGCCATCTCAGGATAAAGGGAAAGTAGTTACCCAAATAGACAACAATGAAGAGACATCAAGAGAAGAGAGGAAAGGAGATTTCGCAAAACTCTCTAAAACCTGGGCTCAAATTATTAGCAATCCTGCTAAAATGGAAGGAGAAAGAAACATTCAGGTTGACAACATGCAAGATAGAGAAAGCAAAGAAAGACATGATAGAGCAACAAACATAATTATCAAGGGGGTGAAAGATTATGGGAAAAATGAATGTACTCTTGACCTTGCAAGAGACTT
>ML780023.1:436847-450394 GCA_009831015.1 Picea engelmannii | reverse complement strand
AGATTGTGCAAAAGAAAGAAGACTTGGATGCGGCAAAATAACAAATGGTTTAGTAAATGGGGCATTTGCTTGAGCATGTGTCCTACAAAGAGTAAAGAGATAAAAACTTTTGTTATGGATAAGTTCCACAAACGTACTTGGGAGAAAGAGCAAGGGAGAAAGAAGAAGTACTACATTGAAGAGTTTAACCCCACTCATAACCATCAGCAAAAGGCGTACATAGGGGCCAATATTTCTTGGAGATCTAAAATTCTTATTGCTCAATTAAGGACTAATTCTCATCAATTTCGTTGTGAAACAGGGCACTGGAAAAGGCCAAAAGAAAGGTGGGAAGAAAGAGTATGTATTTTGTGCTCGTCCGGAAAAGTGGAAACAAAAAAACATTTCATTTTAGAATGTGAGGCCCTCAAAGACAGCAGGGAAAATTATGCAGGTATTCTGACAACTAATTCTTGGGATAATCTATTTAGCAAAGAGTTTGTTGAGAAGCTGGGAGCGATTATTGTAAAACTTCACAGGAAAAGGGCCGAATACAAAATCCATATGGAAAAACAATCTGTCCCATAGGCTATTTTTAGCCTCGTGGACATTAAGAATACTTTCTTTCTTTCTTTCTAAAATGCAGAGTTACCGAGGGTATGTCCATTGTATGGAGCCCGAAAAATGTAATGGTAGCAGTCTAGGCGAGGGGGATTAGTTGGCGTCCACAAAGCAAATGCAAAGAGCTAGGTAAAATGCTAATGATTGTGCGGGTTCTAGAAATTCATCGACAGTCAATGTTGCGAACTACAAGGGGCTTGGCAATGAGCTTAACTGAAAAATACATCAGGAAAAAGCTACAGGAAGTGTCCCTCTAAACAGGAAGGAAACTCGCCCTGGTGAGAAGGAGCTCAACGAAACGTTGAGGCTACACCCAGAGTGAGATTTCCACAGAAGGAAACCCCAAAAATCGAAGAGCCTTCCAAGGAAGATCTCATCTTACCCCAACCCCCTTCTTCACTAAAAAAAACCGATGCACATCAAATTTTATCTTACGCACACAATACGGTGACAGTGCCAATCGAATCTTGGGTTTTTATTAAGCAAAAAGGCATTCAAGTTATCGGAAGTAGCCTGCGCTAATCCTATAGAGCACAGAACAAATTCCATAATAGTATAATCTATGGTCATTCCAAGAGATGAAGAACATAAATGGATATCACAGTAACCAAGAGTTCCTTTAACAAGGTTTCGATATAGTTTGAATCTTTTCAAGCAGACAAGAACGTAAGGACATAAAATTTTGATGAGGGAATCACAATCTTTCGAAACATCCCAAAAATAAGATATATAAAAACTTAATAACAATATTAAAATGAATTTCCCATCGATGAGAGTTTGATTGGTGGGATAAGTCATGCATTATTCCTAGAATGGAAATCTTAAAATTTTTATACTTTGCTGCAAGAACACAACTATACTCTTCAATCTTCGCATCCAAAATTTCTTTTCAGCGAGAAGGAAATTATCAACGATATTCAAAATACAAATGGTTGCGGAAATGGTTAAAACTCATTCACAGTTTAATCTTTTACAAGTGCAATTTCAAAAAATAAAAATATTGTATCCAACGAGTTGAATTTCGTAGATGATCTCCCGCGATCTCGCTCTGTCCAACTCTCTGCTTGCTAACCGTGAAGACTTTACCGGTACCTCCCAGCCAACGCTAGGGGTACTCTTCTTCCCCCTTAGCCCCCCGAGCCACAAAGGGTCCATGCACACAACCAAAGAAAAGTATATCTCCCAACTCACCTCGCAAGGTCGAGCTACCACTCTCCTTTCAAGCTAGGTTATCCCAACTCCCACAAGAAAAATCAGTCAAGAAAAATCCGGCAGCATATCCTTATGCATACCAATCGTCCCCATTCCTCTTCTCAGCCATGAATTTTATAGAGGTCTTCTTAGTGACCACTTTCCATTTGCACAATTAGATCTTTCATTAAAATTTAATTAGAAAATACTCTCCCTTGTACACTTTTCACTCAATCCCTTAGTTGCACCAGAAATTCATTTAATTAATTAAATTAATTGCCACTTTTCTTCACCCACCTAAAAGCGTTCCTAAACACACTCCTTGTTGTCCCTTTATTCCCTCAATTTCCTTTAATGGCTAACGCCTTTCTTAAAGCTTAGTTGAGTTTTATTTAGGAAAGTTCTCTAGACTAGATTCCTTTCTATGTTCCACATCCATTTTAGCATTTCATTTCCCCTTTTTTTCTAAGTTCCAAATTAGCATGTCTTTGCACATAAACAATAATTAATTCTTAGATAAATTATTTCTCCTTTAAATTCTTAATTTGATTTTTCTTCATCCCACTTTTATTAATTGATTAATTAATTTTTTTAGTGCTCATACCCTATTTAGAACTAGGCTTTAATTTCAACTAGGCTCAGCATTTTTTTTAAGGGAAATTTTATAATCAATAAACTTTACTCATACAACATTTATTTGAAGGATGACCACGTGAAAATAAAATATTGTTTTCTAGGCACCTACGTTCATTGACTCACCAATGTTAAAAGTCATGATGTGCCCTTCAAGACGCACTACGTGCTCCAAGGGTGCCACTCGCCTTTGACTGATTTTGGTAGACGTCCGACCCTTGGAGTCAATACTCTGTCGGGCGACCTTGTGGGAGACTAAGGGCCTCTAAGGAATAAGGATTCTGACTTATTGCGCACCTTTTAGAATCTTCGTGGGTGACTGTCTCAGTCTACCCTCATGACATCATGGATCTCTCAAACTAGGTAATCATTAACCTACCATTCGAGCCACGACGGGAGGGCTAGTAGGCTGTGGCAGGGCTGCTGCCACACCTCTCCCTCAATATCTCTGGTATTCCTGCATGGCCCCTTTACTCCTAATGTGAGTCTGGTTAGCAAGCAATTGTTATCCTGCATCCATCAATGAAACATGTCAGCGATCCATTAACAACATCATAATATACCCGATCATATGCCTCATATGCATAAATAGAAATACCCAAACCATATATAGTCCACTCCCTGACTTGATCCGGAGTCCAAGGAGGTCCACTGAGGCCACCGACATCGACAATCTTTAAATATTCTTGCACACTCAGGAGAAACCAGTCAATAGCACCTATCTATACATAAATAGCATAGCATAACATCATAATCCACAATCTCATCATCATAATCCATAAGCAAATCAGAAAATCATATAATGAACCGGATCACTTGCACGCAACTATCCTCAAAGATTAAGTCACATAAGGCGCGCGCAAGAGACGGATGTTACATACACCCCCTCTTGTTTTAAACTTCATTCCGAAGTTTCACAGTATACAAGTGCAAAAGTAAAGTATATGACAATATCTAAATGTCTAGCTATCAAACAAAAATGGAAACTGTTGACACATATCATAAGCATCCTCCCAGGCAACCGAGTGTGGACTATAATTGTCCCATTGGACCTTGACCTGATCGACTGTTCGACATTGTAGTTGTTGAATGCGATGGTCCAGAATGTGGATTGGCCCCGCCGTGAGCGCACCCTCGTCCAACACCTGCAAAGAAATCAAGTCAATCACATGTGTAGGATCGCTAACATAATGTCTCAAACAGATACATGAAAAACATCATGCATACGCCTCAAGAATCAAGCATGACTAGCCGATAAGCCAACTTCATAAATGGTCAACGCGATGTGCATCGATAGAACTCTTCTATCGATCTTGCGCTTCTTCCATCCCTTTTTCTTATCGTTTGTAATTGTTCTTCTATTTCTTGGATAGCTTCTGGTCCCACCAAGACCCTGTCCTTAAGTCGATCCCAGCTCAATGGTGTTCGACACGGTCACCCATAGAGAAACTCAATGGTGCCATCTTAACGTACCTTGATAGTTGTTGGGGTATGCAAGCTCTACTAGTGGCAAGAACTCTTCCCAATGTGTTTATTGGTCCAACACTTACATACACAACTAATCATCCACAATTTGGTTCGTTCCATCGGTCTACCCGTCTATCTTAGGGTGATATGTAGTCTAAAGTTAAGTTTGGTTCCCAAGGCCTTTTGGAAACTAGTCCAAAATCATCCTATAAACACAGATCCTCTCTCAGATATGATTCTTTTAGGCACACCAGGAAAATTCACAATCTTTCTGACAAAATTCTAGCTATGTCAGGTGCTTGATATGTCATACGCACATGAATAAAATGTGCACTCTTCGTCAGAATGTTAACTATTACGAAAATTGAGTCGTACCTCCTTGTCGTCGGCGGAAATCCTACAATAAAGTCCATCGAAATGGCCTCCTATTTCAATCCTAGAAAGACGTGTGGTTGTATTAATCGAGCCAAATGTTTATGTTCAGCCTTCACTCGTTGACATTCTAGGCACCTCACCATGTATCTAACTATGTCTGCCTTCTTCCCTTCCAGAAGAACAAGGGATTAAGGTTTGCCCTCATCTTCACAAATCCTGGATGAGCCATGCATAGTGCTATATGAGCTTCACTTAAGATCAAATTTCACTTGTCGTTAGGCGATACGTAAATCTAGTTATTATATCTCATTAATCTGTCATTGTCCACAGTAAATCCCTCAAATTTTGGTACCAACATGGTGTCTTGTCTGATAAATTCCTTAACCTCCTTATACCAGTCATCGTCGCTCTGTAATTAGAATATTTTCACAAAGATTCGTCTGAAGAGGTATCACCAAAAATATGTGTGGTCACTGACTCAACGCATCCGACACTCTGTTCATTGTTCCTTTTATGTAGGTAATCTCGAAATCGTACTCACTAAGCAATTTTGACCAACGCCTTTGTCACGTGTTCAGGTCACTTTGCGTAGAAATGTGTTGTAAACCACAATGATTTGCTTTCAGTTCAAATTCCCTCCAAACAGGTAGTGTCGCCACGCCCTTAAGGCATACACAGTGGCCAATAACTCCAATCACGCGTCGCGTAATTCTCTTCATGCCTTCATAATTTCCTTGAGATGTAAGGGATCACTCGACCACCTTGCATCAAGATTCAACCTAAGCCTTCCTTGGATGTGTCTACGCATACTAAGAAGTCCTCGTCCCTATCGGAGATTTTTAGTATCGGCGTTGTCGTCAACTTCTCCTTGAGCCTTCGAGATGCTTCTGCACATTCTCTGTCCATACAAACTTCTAGTTTTTCTTCTGCAACATCGTAATCGGGTTTGCTATCTTTGAAAAACCTTCTATGAACCATCGATAATATCCTGCTAAACCCATGAAGCTACCTACTTATGGTACGTTCATCGGTACATGCCATTCCATAATAGCCTCTACCTTCACTGGATCCACAACGATACCGTCAACAGAGGTGACATGCCCTCAATAATGAATCTTCGATTGATACAAAGAGCATTTCGATAGTCCCCGAGATTTGTTCTCTCGTAAACACTGTAGCACTAAGTGCAATGTTTGTCAATTTCTTTCGTCCTCCGAGAATATATCAATATGTCGTAAATGAATACTTGACGGTAGTCAAGCGGAGTCTCCACAACCCATCCTTCTTCCGTATGAAAATAACAGGAGCACCCCAAGGTGACACGCTTGGACGTATAAGTCCTAGGTCCAACAAGTCCTTTAGTGGAATTTTCAACTCCTGTAACTCAGGGATTGACATCCGATAAGGTGTTCTCGTTATCTGTTATGTTTCAAGTTTCGAGTCGATTTTAAACTCCAACTCTCTTGCGGGAAACAATCTGGGTAATTTTCTTGAAACACATTAGCAGTACTCGTGCCATGGGAAGGTCCTTTGAATCCTTCGGTCACACCCTTGTCATTCAATGCCAAGATTGCTTATAGATTTCATCCCTACGCATGCTCTTCTATAGCTGTAGGGAAGAATTGAACCTCATGGATACTCCCTCTCTTCTTCCTACAATCACACTTCTCTTTCCCTCATCATCGATCCAACTCAACCGCTTCATCTTAGTGTTGAGCATCGCCTCATGCAATTCCAACCAGTCCATACCGATCACGTCGTCATAAGATCCTAAGATCGTGACATACAGGTTGTCCTTTGTGAAAAAATATCCCAGGTTAAGGCTACAATCTGTAACCTTTCCTCCAACCTTCTGCTTGGCTCCCGAAGCCATTTCCACGTAGCTAACTTGTCCTGTTCGACTGCCTTTAAATTAATTATATTTATCGCGACACCAGAAATAAATCTCTATGTAGCACCTGGATCTATCAAAATACAAAGGGCCTGGTCAGCGATGGTAACTAACGTCTCGAGAAAAGTAGATTGGTGCTCGGCCTGGTGGTTATTCACTGCTGCATGAATTCGATGGGCCTTGCTCTAATCTCCAACTGTAGCGGGACCTATTGATTCGACCGCTCTGGTCCTCTCAACCAGACAGTCCTGATATTAATGTGGATCTCCACATGTCTAGCACCCGTCTCCAGTCCAGTACTCCTGGCTTGGAAGTAGAAGTTGTTGGCCTAGTAGCCTAAGATCCTGGTCTATTCTGTTGACAAGCCTAACTGTGGTTGTTGGTGGCGATCCCCTGTAAAGGGGTCTTATGCTAAGGAACCCATCGTCGTGGTGTCATGAACAAGGGTTCTATAGACGTATATTGATACCAATATGTCTTGATTGATTGGCATCTGATGTTGCTGCGCACTAGATGTCGTCAGTCCAGACTGTCTTGCAGGAGTCCTTCCCTGAATCTCGAGGTCATTTCTTCCTCAGCTATGAGACCTACTAGAATGCATCATGCAACGTCTGAGGCATTAGATCCTCACCTTCACACGAAAGTTGGAGTTAAGGTCGATCATGAACTTGTCGATCTCCATCTTCTCCATGTTCAGATGCGGTGCATACCGAAGTAGCTCCATAAATCTGGTCTCATAATCCGACATCGTACAACCACCCTGTCATAAGGTGTTGAATTCATCGAGCTGATGCTCAATGAATTCCTCTGAAATTTACTTCTCCTGAAATCGTTCCTCAAACCGTTCCCATAACACGGCTTCGACGACCATGTTTAGTTGAGGTAGGAGCATCTTCCACCATAGAAGAGTGCTCCCCTTTAGCCGAAGACCGCCATGTGGACCTTCGTGCTGGAGGTCGTAACTGTGAAGCGCAAAGCACATCGCCTTGTTCTCTAGCCATGCCTGAGCAGATGAGCTATTTGTGGTAGCCTGTGCCCAAGCCAAAGATACTCAGGACCAAGATCCCAAGCAAGATCAATGGCAACAACCCAAAAGGAAGAAACCCAATGGGAAAAATCAACAGATCCCACACCAAAATCAAAGGGAAAAGCCCACAGATCCCACACCAAAATCAAAGGGAAAAGCCCACAGATCCAAAAGAAAAGATCCTTGGATCTCCCCAAAAAGGAGAGTCAATTCATAACCGTGTGGTTGATCTCAGCCATGACGATACTCCACTTGATGCCATGGAACCCCAGGAAACCAGTGGGAAAGGAGTAGAAGCAGAACAAAGAGGAATTGACGCACCCCTGGAAAAGAACAAAGAAGTTTTGGAACTAAGCGAAGATCCTGCCCAATCTCCACACATTCAAAACCTGAAAAAACCAGAAATATCAGAAGAAGAGGGTTGTGAATCCTCAGACAACAAATCTGAAGTGGAATTATCCCAAACCATCAACAACAAGAAACCTGGAAGAAAATCTTATCGAAACAAAAGGGAATCAGTAGCGGATAGGGAAAAGGAACTAGGGATTCAAAAAACCATTGAGGAATCCTTAAAGAAAGATGGAAAAGCTGGTAAGAATAAAGCAACCCAGCATAAGGGAACAAGATCTCAGCCCTCAACAGGGGGGGCACCCAAACACCTTGTTAAATGATGAAAATCGTCTCCTGGAATTGTAGGGGATTAGGTAGTAGCCATAAGAAAGAAGACCTCAAAAAACTGTTACAGGTAGAAAAACCTTCAATCCTCATGCTCCAGAAGATGAAACTGGGGGAACTGGAAACCCTCAATGACCTCCAAAAAATATGGAATAATTGTGATGGACGCGTAGTGAGCTCCAGAGGGGCTTCATGTGGAATCAGAATTCACTGGAAAAGGGCAAATTTTTCCCTACAAGAGCAAGCGCAGACTCAATTCTGGATCTGAGTGAATCTTCTTAACAAAACCTTAGGTATGCTCTATTCCATCATCAACGTTTACATACCAAATAATTACAATGAAAAAATTGAATTCTGACAATCTCTGATAGACCTCACCAAAGAAAATCCCCCCCAAAACCTTATCATCGTAGGAGACTTTAACACAACCAGAGCAGCAATGGAAAAAAGAGGAGGTTCGGTAGTCAGAGATCAATTCCGAGAATGGTTGGAGGACCTCATCTCAAACCTGGACCTTTATGATGTCCCTTCCAGTAAAGGGATCTACACATGGAACAATAGAAGAGCAGGGTCCAGTCATATCGCAACCAGACTAGATAGTTTCCTGATCAACAGTGAATTGTTGGCCCTCCCTGATAATCCGTGCTCAACGAATCTCCCCTGGGCAGGATCATACCATCGCCCCATAAGATTGACCAGAGATCCTTCAATCCATTGCCCAAATCTGGAACCAGTGGGTCACAGGATCCCCAAACTACATATGGGAGCAGAAACTCAAATCAGTCAAAGATATGCTAAAGAGATGGGTTAAATACAATATGTGTAGCAAAGCTCAAATCAAGAAGGCCCAACTGGAGGCCCTCCAAGATGAAATGGAAAGTACAGAGATCCCGCAGAGCCTCCTCACCCATGAGGAATCCCTCCACAAAGACTATATCCAGGCCCTAGCAGAAGAAGAAACGGCCTGGCGTCTAAAATCCAGGAGCATCTGGCTGAAGGCAGGCAACCAAAACACCACCTTCTTCCACAACCAAGCCAAAGTCAGAAACTGGGCCAATCAAATCTCCGAGCTTAAAACTCTTGAAGGGGAAACACTTTAGGACTTTGACCAAATTAAGAATCACACCTCCTCCCACTTCCAATCCTTGTATACGGCCTCTGGCAAAGACGACGATCACCTCTATGATATTTTTCTCCAGCATATCCCCTCTAAGATAACCGAGGCAGACAACCACCTCCTAGACCGACCCATAGAGGAAGAAGAAATTTGCAAAGCCCTGAACCACTTTCATGAAGACAAAGCCCCTGGTCTGGATGGCTTCACTCTTCACTTCTATAAAAAGTGTTGGCCCATCATTCAAAAAGATTTCACCAAAATGCTTTGTTTCACCCACAAAGCCAAAAAACTGGGTGGAGCAACGAATTCCTCCTTCCTATCCCTCCTTCCAAAATAACATGGACCCTCCTCCCTTAATCGATTCAGGCCCATTTCTCTCTGCAACATTTCCTATAAGATCCTGGCCAAAATAATTGCAAACAGGCTTAGTCCCCTCCTTAGCACGTTAATCCTTCCAAACCAAGGAGGTTTTGTCACAAGACGTTAGATCTGGGATAACTACATCCTCGTCCAAGAAGCAATCCATTCCAACAACACTCATGGGGAGTCTCGAATGGCATTAAAACTTGACATGGCCAATTCTTTTGACAGAGTGGAGCACAACTTTCTCTTCAAAGTCATGCGCAAGTTTGGCTTCAACCAAAATTTCATGAATTGGATCAACTCATGCATCGAGTCTCCCTGGATAGCACCCCTCATAAATGGTTGAATAGGCCCCTTCTTCAAGATGTCCAGAGGCTTAAGGTAGGGTTTCCCTCTCTCCCCTATTCTCTATGTGCTCATGGAAGAATCAGTAAACAAAAGTCTCGAATGGGAAAGTGCCTCTGGTAATATTCCTGGCTTAAAAATCGCCCAAAGACTGAAAAGACTAAACCACTCTCAGTTCGCAGACGACACAATTATACTGAGGGACGCTTCCAAAATTCTGGCTAGAAGAATCCTTCGAGTTCTGAATACCTTTCTCACCATCTCAGGAGGCTCTCTAAATAAAGAAAAATCTTAGATCTATACATGGAACGTCTCGGCAGGCACCAGGGCCGGAATAACTCAAATAATGGGCTTCACTATTACCCAAGACTGGAAATCCTTCAAATATCTAGGCCTCCCCCTCTGTCTCAAAATGCTCACTGGAGAATTCTGGCACCTCCTCCTTCAAAAGTTCAGGGGAAAAATAGAAAGTTGGGGAGCATGATGGCTAAACCCAGCGGGCAGGGTGGTGTTAATAAAGTCTGTCCTTTCGGCTCTCCCCATGTTTCAATTATCCACCCTCCTCACCCCAAAGGGAATTCTTCAAGCAATGAGCCAACTCATCCGCAAATTCTTATGGCAGGGAAGGGCCTCAAATCACAAAAAACTCCACCTGGTAAAGTGGGAAATGGTCACCCAGCCGAAATCCAGGGGAGGCCTGGGCATCCGAGACCTCGAAATCACCAACTTGGCAATGGGAGCCAAACTTATGTGGAGACTAATCACAAGGGACAACGATTGGTGGGAGCAGGCGCTCACAAGAAAATACAGACAAGGGAAAATAATCAGAAGCATGGATAAACCACACCTCAACCAGACAAGATCCCAAATCTGGAAACTAATAAAGGGAGTCTCCCCCTTCTTTAGAGAGCACCTCTCTTGGATTCCGGGAAATGGAAAATCAATAAAAATATGGCAGGACAAGATCTTCGGGGTAACCTTCAACCCCAACGATGAGAACCTCTCAGATCTAAAATGTTGGATGCTGGGACGGGGAAAACGTACTCTATTCGATATCTCAGCTTGGAATGGTAGTTGGAGAGACTGGAACTTGGGGAATATACCCCAACATTTAGCAGAACAGGCTCAAGGCATGATCACGGTTCTAAAAGGGGCAGCACCCATCCAAAAAACATGGCCAGAAAATAGGGGTTAGGGGAGTCAGGGTTACTCAGTCACAACAAGATACAACTAGCTCCTTGATAACATGGGTGGGCACCAATCCTCAACAAAATGGAAAAACATCTGGAACCGGGACTCCCTCCCAAAAATTAACTTCTTCAACTGGACTTTAGCACATGGCAAGATCTTAACAAGGGAGAACCTCATGAAAGAGAGGCTTTCTCGGGCCCTTCATCTGCCCGCTTTGTAACAACAGTCAAGAAGACATCAACCATCTGCTATGGGACTGCCCCTTCGCAAAAAGTTGTTGGAACCTAGCCTATGGGGACCTAGCCCGTTTTATATGTTGGCCATCTTCCCCCCATCCCAACCTGGGGAACTGGGAAAAATACTACTGGGGCTCCTTCAAAGACAAACCAATACTGAAACGAGTGTGGCGGGCGCTAGCAAAATTTCTATGCTGGCAGATTTGGAAAACAAGAAATAGGAAAATTTTCCAAGGCAAGATCACCCCCCCTCAAACAATAGCAACTAAGGCAAAGCTACTACTCTCTGAAACTATATGTTCTCGACCTCTGAAAATTGAAGATACAACAAACTGGAACAACCGGGAAAAGGAATGGATGGCAAGATTCAATATCAGGACCGTTAAGTACCCTTAGATAGCCCCAAGATCAAGATGGCAGCTTCACCACACACTCAACATGGAACTTTGGATCCAGAAGCAAAAAACCCATACTCTCTGCTTCGATGGAGCCTCTAAAGGAAACCCAAGGGAGGCAGGTGCGGGGGGGATCCTTTATGATCCCGGGGGAAAAATAGAGTCTAGGTACCACTGGAATCTAGGGACGGATACCAACAACAAAGATGAGGAATACGCTCTTCTCAACGGATTTCAACTGGCCCATTCCAAGGGAATAAGAAAGCTTGTTGTCCTCGGTGACTCTCTCACCATAATAATACTGATGGTCAAGGGAACAAACCCCAAAGATCCCAGCTTAAAATAGATCTTGGACAGAACCAGGCTGGCCTCCAAAGAAATCAAGACTACCTTCTTTCACATCCTTCGAGGCAATAATAGCAAAGCAGACAAGATGGATAATGCAGCCATCGGGACAAATTCCAACACTCTCAGCATCGACGAAGTTTTAACCCCAACCACCCTATATTAATGAACCTCCAAGAGTGAATTTTGGATAGCAAAAGGAGTTCCCCCCCATGGGGCTTAAACATCCCTCACGATCACATGGATAGGAAAAATGACAGCTCCACCCAAGTGTGGCAAAAAGGAAGCATCCTCAACCTCCTCAGTCGGGGTCCATCGCGTGCCCGTAAGGAAAGTCATGACATGGCTGGGTGGACGCTTTTAGTCATCCACGTGACAACCTGTCGTCGCACCATTTGGCATGTGCCATACGTGAACTCTCTACCTCGCCCGTACAAGATGATCTCTTCTCCAAGCAGTGCAAAATCTCCTCCTCGCATGGGAAATCCAGTGTACACGGCTCACCTGTGTGGACATGATGGCTAGATCTCTCATCTCCCTTGATATCAACCGCCCCTCCATGGCGACGCTCAGTACTATGTACATGACTCTTCCCACAAACTCGCGGGTTCATTCGTCATCCCCCTCCTCAGAAAACTTGCAGTCGTCCTTGCTCCGCGCATGGCCCTTGTGGGAATTCCACTCTGCTCGCTCGCTTCTCCAGACCCCCCTGGTTCTTATTGCGGCCTCCTCGCCACCTTGTATTCATTCTCAATTTCCTCAGAGAGCTCCCTGGGTTATTCGGTGCTGTGAACTACTCAATTACTGATATTGGAGGCTTCATCCTGCCTTACTCTTTCCCCACCTTCCGCTCCATGCTGCGCAATCTCTTAGTCGTCCCCCCTCACGCTTGCCTTTCCACCTGGGCCCTATACAAAACCCACAAGAACCAACCAATTCTGGCCTCTCCTCTGGTGACAGTGAAATGCAACAAGAGAATACAGTGCAAGAAGACTTGGACACTTGGCCAGAAGACAATTGGGAACCTAGATGTGGAGGATGCAACAGCCTTCGAGAGCAATTGGGGGCGTTGAGTGTTAACAGAGCTTTCGAGATGGGAACTCTTTCCCAACACCGTTTTCTGATCAGTAAACTATAGGACGAAAGCGAGGCACAGAGAAGTCAAATTGCTACCAATTGGGTGCAGATCGACACCCTTCAGCTCAGGATGGACCAACTTGATGACATGCAACCCCCAACAAGCAATACATAAGCTCAACAAGGATATTCGAGGAATGTCCAGTCCAATTCGATTAATCAGGTACCAGATTTGAATGTGCCCCTCTCTGACTTCTAGAGAAACGAGCAATAACCCAAAGCGGAGAAAAATGTCTAAACTAATCGTTCTTGCTCTCAAACAGATCTATGTTTTGTCGTATAGTGTATTTAAGTGGCTCCTTTTGCATAATATATGTAGGAAATGTTAGAAAAACAGGACCGTGGAGCAATAAAATAAAACAAATGTGGAAACAAAACATAGAAGATACACAATACAATAGAGACACAGATTTACGTGGTTCACCCAGTGTGGGCTACATCCACTAGAGAAATTGCTAGGTCCTTCCTTTATTATTATCCAGCATATGAAGGGATACAACCTACAACAAACCCACTGTAACTTCCTCTTCTTTCTCTCACAGTCTCCTATCTCAGAATA
>ML780023.1:422685-436704 GCA_009831015.1 Picea engelmannii | reverse complement strand
GCTGGGGGACCACTTGCCCCCAGACCCCCCTGTCGGGGGGATAGCCCCCCCAGACCCCGCAGAGGGGGTACCCCCCCTCTGCACTCCCCCGCATGGAAGAGTGTACATACTTCTGGGGTGTAAATACTTCATGGGGTATAAACACGGTTGAAAGTAAAAGACCTCTAAATCAGGAAGATAATCGGGCTCCACAAACAACACGAAATTCTCCACACAGTATATTTTGTAAGCAAAGGGGATATATGAACACCCCAATTTTTGTAATCGTCCTCATAGAGAAGAACTCAAACACAACCTTTCATGGCTGTTTTTCTTTTTTGTAACCTCGGTGGATTTATCCACACCGATTAATATATTTTTACCAGTTCTTGTCAAAAAAAAAAACACCAATCTACTTTCACAACCAAAGTCTTTCATGCTACCATGCTAATGATTTATTGTCAATCTATTATTGTTATGGATTATCTAATGCAATACAACTCTAAATTCCCCTCTCAAAAGCCCTAAAATTCATTTCCCTATTGGCTTCTTCTGAAACTCGGTAAAATAGAGTTCTTATGTTAGCCCAACACCTAATAACTTAGTAAAACCAAACATTCAAATTTAATAGTAGACCAACTTGATGTCCTTGAGAAGACATCAATATTCTTACATTGATGAAAACCTCATAGACAAAACTATTAGGATACAACTGTGTAAGGGAGACTGTCGCTATGTTTCTAACCAGTTTCCTATTTTTTTACAATTTCACTCAGTGACTTCCTCTTACCATGCCATTCCTGGTAACAAGGAATGAACACACATAAGAAATGTCAAAACATGGACATAGTTCACTTACTAGAAGGGACAATAGTGGACAATACCTACTATGCCACCTGGGAACTAAAAACTAATTGCAAGCACAATTGCTAAAGTGTTCTCGTTTAACATGTTAATCACCAACTCCCATATTTTCCAAGAACAATGAAACATTATAGGGGAAACATTAATGACTTACGAAAACACTACGTGTCAAAACAATTAGGTGCTTGCAACCAAAGAAACTTGAAAATTTGTAATATTTACCAATTAACACACATAAAATACAAAGGGACATTGGTGCTTATATTGTTTAGGTAACCTAGCATGTCAAGTAGCTTGGCACACTAAGTTGTGTATAAAAGCGAAAATGTAGTTTCATATTTTCTTTTACCACTTCATTTCACTTTATGTGTTGCATTTATGCTATGTAGTACTAGTATACTTTCATAACCCAAGTATTCGATGCTACTATGCTAATGATTTATTATGAATCTATCATTGTTACAAAATATCTAATGGACCAAAGTTTTAAATTTATCCCTCATAAACCCTAAAAATTCATTTTCTTATTGTCTTCTTCTGAAACACAATAAGATAGAGTTCTTATCTTAGGTCAATGTCAAGGAACTTAGTAAGACCAAACAATCAAATTTAATATCAAACCGACTTGATGGCCTTCACAACACATCAGTAGTCACGAGGCATGTATTCATGGGCTACTTGTTTTGAAGCCAAATAATTGACTAAGGGATCCAAACTTCTATTTAAAATCGAAATATACAATAATACTTGGAATATCCCCTTTCCATAGGTCAAATTGATACTTCCGAAAATAGATTTGATTTTGACTTAATGTATTCTTTCCCCCCACCACCTTTGTCTCTTTCAATGCTTTGCTCTGTATAATGAGAAAATGCAACTGACAATAGAAGACATATTTTAACTTTGATGTAGGATTTTATAGTCTAATAATGTTTTATATAAAGTGAATTGTATTGCTTTGCATATTTCACATTAGAAAATGTAGAACCTATAGTATAAAAGATATATAATGAACTTGACTAATAACAGATACATTGTTGCTTTCCCTATATAGAAATACATTGGTCTATATCAATAGTATTCATTATCAAAGCTATTTTTAAATGGTTTAGAGTAATTGCTTCAATGTAGTGGAGAATCGTATATATTTTATTACTAAGATATCAAGAAGGAGGCACGAGTCTCCCAAATTGTTTAGTGTTCTTGATGATGCATATGTGCTTTGATCATTTAGGTAACCTAGTGTGTCAAGTAGCTTGGTACACTTAGTTGTGTATAAAAGTGAAAACATAGTTTCATATTTTACTTTTACCACTTCACTTCACTCTATGTGCTCCATATATGCTTTGTAGTAGCGTTCCGCTTTCACAAGCAAAGTCTTCCATGCAACCGTGCTAGTCATTAATTTTCAATCTATCATTGTTACAGATTATCTAATGAAGTAGAGTTTTAAATTCCCTCCTCAAAAGCCTTGAAATTCATTTTCTTATTAGCTTCGTCTGAAACCTAGTAAGATAGATTTCTTATGTTAGCCCAATGGTTGGGAACTTATTAAGACCAAACAATAAAATTTAATATTAGAGAAAGTTGATGGCCTTCATGAGACATTAGAACTCTTATATTGATAAAAAACCTCATAGACAGAACAATTATGATACAAATGCATAAGGAAATCCCCACTTTGTCTCTAACTAGTTTTCTAATTTTTAAAAATTTCATTCAATAACTTCTTTATTGCTAGCCTATCCAGAAGGAGGCACGAGTCTCCCAAATTTCTCAATGTGCTTGATCATATATTGGTGCTTTGATCTTTTAGGTAACCTTGTATGTTAAGTAGCTTGGTACACTAAGTTGTGTATAAAAGTGAAAACATGGTTTCATATTTTACTTTTACCACTCCATTTCACTCTTTGTGCTCCATTTATGCTTTGCATCACCAATATGCTTTCACAACCAAAGTATTCCATGCTATCATGCTAGTGATTTATTGCCCATATATCATTGTTACGAATTATCTAATGGACTAGAGTTTTAAATCCCCCCCTCAAAATCCCTAAAGTACATTTTCTTATTGTCTTCTTCTAAGATGCAGTAAGATAGAGTTCTTATGTTATCACAGTGTATGGGAACTTAGTAATACCAAAGAATCAAATTTAATGTTAGACCAACTTGATGTGCTTGGGAAGATGTTATGCACCAATATGCTTTCACAACCAAAGTCTTCCATGCTACCATGCTAGTGATTTATTGTGCATCTATAATTATTATGTAATATCTAGTGGAGTATAGTTTTAACTTTCCCCCTCAAACCTAATAAAAAATATACTCCTTATTGAAACTATAGTTTTAACCTATTTAAAACCCAATAAAAACTATACTCCTCCACTCCACGAAGACCTCACAATTATGCAAGTTTGTGCTCGTTGAAGATGTAGATGTCTACATGGATCTAATGAAGTAGATGTACCAGTGAGATGTCCACACATATCCACTTATTTTTTTTAATGAAGAATATTCAAATGAAGTTTGGATGAAACTTTGAAAATCGTGCGACAGTTTCCGAAAAAAAAAAACGTTAAAATTTTGCTTATTTTAAAATACTCATAACTTCACTTCTTGGACTCTGTTTCAGATGATTTTTTTATTTATGAAATTGGATATTTTTTTGAGATGAATTAAAATATTCAATTTTTTTTTGCAAATTATTCTAAAAAACTGTCAGAATTGAATCTGATGTGCACGACCCCCTTTTTGGCTTATGAGATACATGCATGGGAGTCTCTACATGTGGCTGTTAGGATGCATGAATGACACATGAAAAATTGTCTTCATGCGGCCTCCTGATATGCATGGATGATATATTCTGTATTTGATTCAAAAAACATATCTGAAATGGAGTAGACATCATCTTTAATGAATGGAATAAAAATTTGTGTAGATACTTGTGTAGAAGACTCTTCAGAATAAGAGACATGATCTTCTGATGGCTTCTCTTCTGGCTCTATCTTCTCAATCTATTGCATGAAATCTTCACAATCTTTTTTATTCCTAAATATAACCTTCAATCTGGTCCATAGTTCATTTGGATTTGAGCTTCTGATTCATATATACTTGGTGGAGAATTTCAGGAGAAATATACAAACATATACATCCTATGGCCATATATTGTCTATTGAGAAAGTCATTTTTCTCATTGGTGAAATCAAGATCTACTTCCATGGCCATGGTTATTTGGTATAAGCCTCTACTTCTAAGAAGAAGTAGAATCTTTGGCTTCTAATCCAAATATTTATGAGGTGTGAAAAGTATTGTCGACGAGTAAAACATAGATTCTATCTTTTCTGCTGCTTTGTTTCATCTTTGGTACCTGGAAAAGAGTGTTGGAGACAATCCTTTCTAGTGACCTATGGGATCTGATACCATGTATAGTTTCTAAGATATTTATACAAAATATATAGCTAAGAATGAAGCATACACAACATGCAATGGTCTGAAGAGAAGAGACAAAAATGGAGGAAATAATGAAAGAATTTCTATTAACCCTATTCCACACTCAAAGAGTGAATAATTTACAATAGGTATAGGTTACATGAGTAACTAATGTGCCATAGTAGTGATCTAGAGAGATCTAGACACTCATTGACATAAACTGAAGTAATTTTTCACCTAGTCCTAGTTAATTGATTCATGAAATCATCAGTTAACCAAGTCACACATGTGGAAGTGAGAGAAACCAATGCAACTATTGGTGATAAAATTGAGGTTGCCATGCATGAGTGACTTCCACTAGTCTAACTGAGTGTAATTGACTTTGAACTGAAGATGAACACCCTATTTTGTAGGGGAATATTCTCTAGAGAGAATATTCTCATCTAAGAAATGTTCTCAACATTGGGCTATCAAACTTAGGAAGATAATTCTAGGTGAGTGTGTAATATCTCCAAAAGTCTATAATATTTATGTTATCAATATTATTAATATATTTTTATTATTTTAAGATTTTTTTATTTCATAGAAGAAGTTTCAACTATTGACTGCATATTACAAATGTTCATTGATTATGGCATGTTTTATTTGATGCTTGATGCTATCAATTACTGTTTGTTGAAGACAAATTCTTTTGTTGAAACTTGAATCTTGAAGATTGATGTTATGGCTAAACATTTGATGGTGATGCAATTAGTTATAAATCTTGGATATATGATCTTATTTCCGTGTCTTTTGGAAATTGCTAGTTCAAATGCAATCCCCAACAACTTGATTTGGTTCCTTTATTAGAAATTCAACTTTGCTAATCGATAAGTTCGCTTGAAATTGTCCCCTTTAACTGTTTTCAAAAATATTTTTCCAAATATAATTATATTGTTTCTCTTTCACTTTTTCCTAACATACACTTTTCTTCATGTTGTATCTTTAGATTCTCTAGATCTTGCTCTGATATAAAAAATATCGTTTGGCCCAAAACAACATGAGAAGAAGCAGTGAAGACAAACAAAACAAAAAAACAAAATTCAAAATAGAAGGAAAAATGTGGAGATTGCAAAATATGGATTCAAATATCTCCTTCTAGCATTTGTTTATTGACTTGTATTTGCTTGCCATGTGTAGGAACAAATAAATAACTTTCGTCCCAATCAACATTGAAGAGTTGACTAGTTGCAAGGTTGTCCAAGTTTTCCATGGCAATGTTGTTGTGACATATAAAACAATACTTGGCAAGCCATAAAAGTCAAATAAGCTTTTGTGAGAAAATTTAACATATGCCAAAGGTAAAATGACAATAACCTTGAATGTCTGCACTAATTTCATTGAACAACATCATGCAAAACTTCTACTAGGGAAATCGATTCGTATTACAAATTTAAAAATTGCACCTAAAAGCAATTATGATCATGGTGAAGATGAATGTATTTTTCTAGTGGAACAAAAGAGTAACATAGAAAATATAACACCTTTTTGTCAGGAATACAACTTCATACCAAACACATCAATCAGAAGAATTTTAGCAATAAAAGAACAATATGTACTTGGAACAATATGTGCAATTGTCACCAGTGCAAACAAATTAGGCACACAATATACATTGGAAATAAAAAATGGCAATTCAGAAAACAATAAGGCAATGGTAAGGCTATTTCCATCCAAACATTTAGATTACTAAAGATTTATTTTCCTTCCATGTACTTTCTAAAACAAAAATGGAAATTAATGTGTTTCTTTCTTAAAGTGCAGCTACAATTATTTCCAATATTCACAACAAAATTTCCTTTCAACGAGGAGCAACTTTCAAAGAAAGAATTTCCCATCGTGTTATTCAAAAACATTGTGAAACCAAAAGAAACAACGTCAAATATACTATGCACAAGCTAATCAACATTCATTGCATCATTAAAAGCAAAAAAGTCTTTTGATGATCTAAAACTGTTGCTCGCACAAACAAAGTAAAATTTTTGAACCATCTAAAAGTATGTTATATTATACATACTTTTTATTAAAATATATTGAATAACACTTACATGGACTAATGCCAAATAGATTCAAGGCACATTGAAAGTAGCAAACATATATTCAAATTCTTTTCAGCTTATAGCTCAAAGTGCAATCTAGCAATAGAATATTTTGGATCAATACAACGACAATGTTGAATTGTGCTAAATTTCAGGCTAAAACCCCCTTCAACTATTCACATCAGTTAAAGTAGCATAATCAACACATAAAATCCAAAAAAATCATGTTCGCTTAAAGATGATATCTTAAGAAACCTTTTGCCAAATTTAACAACATTACTTGAAAGAAAAAATTGATGTTATCTACATGCTCCGTGACTTTATTCTTCATGGAAAATTTATGCTCAATGAAGACAATACAATAGTTGAAGTAGAGAAAATTGAATAAGTTTTTCTTTGTTTAATTTTTACAAAAAAATGTTCAAACAAAAAATGTATGTTTCAAAAGATTGTTCTACTAAGATCCTTGACAATTTCAATTTTGCAATTTGTTGAATGTGTTTTGACATTCAATTTCATTGTAAATTGGAAGAATATTAAATTTGTCATGTGGATGTAGAATCATTAACAAAACTAAAATGCTAATCATTTTTTAATACAATACTCTATTCTATTTTTTTCATAATTATGTTTTCCACTTGAACTTTAACAACTAGTTCAATTTAACTTTGATATCTATAATTAGTTTAATATTTAACTCTAAGATTTAGTGAATATTTGAATTTCTAAATCTCTTTTGAAAATTTGCTAAATTCTTGATTTTATCTGTATTAATTAGTGTCATGTCTCTCCATATTGGCTCTTCATTTTCATATATATATATATATATATATATATATATATATGCATTCATGATCAAATTTTCTGTCTAAATAACAATGATGGACACTGATTTCACTAATTCGGTTGAGCAATCGACCAACCCATTTATTATTATCTGGAAAAGCACTCGACCTCCTTCCTGGTTTTGCCTCGACCGACAGAACGATTAATGAGGGATAAGGCATGGGATATGCTTGGTGTTTATTTTATTTTTACTATTTTTTATCCCTAAGGTGTATTTCTTATCCCTAAGCTCCATGGCATAGCACATTTGGTAAGATTTGGAAATACTCTCTCGGTTGGTGGAAAGGTTATGAGTTTTAATCTACATTGTGTACGGAGTGGGGAAGTATGGAGTGAGTTTTCTGAGCAAAATTTTCTTTGGAAAAAAAAAACTATATGTTTATTCTTTGTTTTCTTCTAATTACATAATGTAATTCTTGTTAAAATTACACATGAAAATATGCATTTGACTTTTGGCTATATCCAATAAAAAATAAATACTAAGTACAAAATATATCAAATTTATATGTAACTTACTTAATAGATATAAATGTGTTTAAAATTTAAATATATACATATATAAATCACATAGCTACTATTTATATCTGTATAAATAGTAGCAACTTTGCTACTATTTTCATTCATTACATTTTAATTATTTTTACAAATATAAAATATTATTACATTTTTATATAGATGAATATTTTTTATTAAAAATGTTAAAATTATTATTATAAATAAGATATTTTTTTAAGTCAAAGTTCATTTAATAATTAATTTATAAAAAAATAAACAAATTTAAATTATATGAAAGAGAATAACAATTTTTCTTTACATAATTCCAATTACATTTAATTAACATTTTTATTAAATTTTCAATTACATTAAAAAATTAATAAATATTAAATTTATTTATTTTATTAGTTTTTTATTAAACTAATAAAAAACATGTGTACCACCATTCCATTTTATTTTTACAGATGGTTGAGGTAACTACTTTAAATAAAAATATCAAATCCAAAGTACAATCCAAATGAGTACTTTGAAAGGACCTATAATAGAAGTAGAAAGCAAAGAAACTTAAAAAATTATTATTATTATAATAATAATAATAATAGTATAAGGTGATTTAGGCATGTGTACCCTAAAATATCTGGTCCCCACAGCATAACATACCCTACCAAATTCTTGCATGGATATTATGACATGACCTGATTCCCTCCTGCCATAATTAGTAATTATTACACACCATCACGTGCTAAATAGAAGTCCATATGTGACCCGTTGGACTATTTCTCGTTCGGCTTCTGCGGCGCTCGCTGTCCAGCTACTGGAAAAGAAGAAAAGACGGCCATGGCGAATGAACAAGACGAAGAAGAAGGAGCCTGCCGGTATAATTTTTCGGAACGGGAGTTTTAACTCGTGATCACTTCAATTAGGCCGCAGAAATTAGTATTTCTTTCTTTATTTTTATTTAATTATTAATTAATTAAGTTATTTCTGGGAACCCTGGCCTGGCCGAAGGTATTTATTCACCGTTACTATTGTTGGAGCTTCTTAATCTTCAATTTTCTCTAGGGTTCTGCTCTTACTATATGGACGTCGGTGCGTTCCGGGTTCGATTCTCACTGTTGGTCACGCTGAAGTAGTTTTGAGCACAAGTTACAGAATACGGGAATCGACCCTAATTGCGGCTTGGATGACGCAAATTTAAGTTAGTGATTTTTCACCCATTCTTCCGATTCTTGTTTGTTTGTTTGTTTTTTTTAATTTTTTTTTTTTGAAATTCAAAAATTTGAACCTTTTTTTTTTATTAATTTAAATTTCAACCTTTAATCTCTGGTAGTAGTTTGGAACTGAAACTTTCAATGCTTGGGGATTTTTGTGCAAAGATCTTCGTTAGCTCCGCTACGGCGGATTTAAGACATGCTTGTTAGACTGTTATTTTATGTTTTAGAGTCACTTCTGGACGATTCGTTTGCTATATTATCGTATGCTAATAGTGCGAAGGGAAGTCGCGTTTGTTATATTATTGTATGCTATTAGTGTGAAGGGAAGTCTTGAAACTGTTGCTGTCTTCACATAGTAAATTATTTTGCTTATGTTATCTGATTTTTGTTTTTGGCAATGGTTGGAAAGCTGCAGTGATTCTTCTCTTTTTATATGTATTTTTTCCCGTTCACATTCGCTTTTTTGGGCATTGGTATGAAAATGACCAACGCTGGAATTGGATAAATGACTAACATAAGTTGTCCGGCACTCATTGGAAAACTTTTACGGTAGCTGTTGTAAAATAGCCTTGGAAAACAGTACTTCTCCGAAACTTATCTGAAAAATAATCTCGACGTGAAACTTGAATTCTTTAACACAAATGTATGCAGAAAGTTAGCCTTGGTTGTCAGTGAAGGTGCCTTTCCTGTAGAAGTGTCCCGTTTTATATAAATCAAACCATAGTTTTTCAAAATAGCTGTTGGGGAGCTCGCAATGTTATTAATTCTAGAGAAGCAAGACAGAGTTTCAATCAAATGTGGTGGTTCTTTCCTGAGTGGCTTCTTGTAAGTGATAAATAATTTGATAAAATGAAATAAACTTCTTTTAAAATTATTTTCTAAATTATTTTCTATTTTAAGCTTTCAGTACTATAGAATAATTTTTGTAATTACACTCTTAGCAAGGAAATCTTGAATTAATTGACTCATAGCAACTAGACATTTTTACTTCAAAAGCTTCAAAAATCACTCCAAAGGGAAGGCTCCCAAACAGAAATATCTATGGCACTTGGAACAACTAAAGCTCAGTTGCTTTTGCTATATCATGGTGCTGATAGGTGATGTTATAAGAGGTTGGTCACTTGCATCTATGATTCGATGATCGATGCCTTTTCTAGGACTTATTTGGCACATTTTGGAAAATATTGAATATGCTTCCTTATTACATTCACCACCTATTAACAGGTTGGACACCATTTTACACTGTGAGGCGTGTGACCTGCTGGCCCAAGTAGTAAACGAGCAAGATGACTTAGTTGCTTAACAATGGCAGGAGTGCACCAAGCACTTTGTCTAGGAGTCGAACCCTGGTGGGGGCTATAATAGTGCTCCGCTTTCACTGATCTGGTTGGCCTCTCGTTGCTCTATTTGTCACGTTTTGAAGAAAGAAGGAAGAAATAATGTCAATCTTTATGCGTAAACTAAACATGAGCATGTACAGAGTTTGGATAGTGAGTTTTGTTGGGTCACCAGACTTGGTAGTGTATGGTCGCACAAGGTTTCTTACAAACTCAAAGTATTGTTGGTATATCGGGGTCTGCCATCCAAAGCAAGATTCGCCAAGTCTAGTTTACTTGATGGGAAGTAGCCTCATTGTGGGACGCTTGATATGGTTAAATGCATACTCTCGGAATGCATGTTTACAAGATAGTGCTGGAAAACGATTCAATCTAGGCTTGCCTTAGTTTTATCGGGAGCTGTCCTTTCGCATGCTGCTTGGAGATTGCAAATCTCTTTTGGCATTACTTCGCTATAGTATTCCACGTGGAATATTCATTTGATGGTGATGAAACAGATGTTGAGATTTGGGTACCTTGGAAAGTGGTCACCTTGTGTTTGTGAGCCTTTAAACACAAGTGAGAAATACTTTGTACCATGTACCATGTACTTTATATCTAATTTCACTTTGACTTAGGAGATTTAAGTCAAAAGTGAAATTTGGTCATTTTAGCCTAAAATAACTATTAATTCACTTTGTGGGTGAATTGAGAGACATAAAGAGAAACTATGGAAACTTAAGTAAAGTGGGTTTTGAGTTGAGATTCTTTTGGAGAGATCTCAACCATCGATTAGAGATGAGATGAGATGATTTCATCCACCCAACTTTTAGGTTTCCTTAAGAGGGGCGCATAGGGCAAGAGGATGAGAATGGAAGCATTGGGAGAGGAGAGCTTGGGCTCCTTCTTTCATGGAGGGCTCATGAAGGCTTAGGGCCCAGTTTATTTGTGGAGGTTGTTCTTGCTAGGAGGAGGGCGCACTTGAGGACTAGGGCGCACAGCTAGCAGGGAGGTCTTGTAGTGGTCAGATTTCTTTGAGAACAGTTTCAGTGGAGAGGCAGCACACGAGAGCACATTGTGGTGCAAGGGTTTCTCCTTTAGAGCTTCAGGGAGCAAGGGCGCTTCATTTAAGTGGATACAACTATATTTGAGGAGGGCGCACCATGCTTGGGCGCATCTCTCACTCTTGGACTTGTGTTGTAGCTTGAGACAAGCTGCTATTGTATCAGGTTCATTTGTTTCATGTACTTGTTGTATTCCACCTTTTATTCTCCACTGATCAAAATTTGGACCAGGGGTCAAAATTTAGCTCAAAAATCAAAGTTCTCGGAATTGCCTCAAACCGAACAGGTGCGTAGCCCTCGTCGTTACGAACCCAACGCAACTCGTTTGGGTTCAAACGGACGTCGGATGAGAGAGATATCGCGTTCTGTTCGAATCGTCAAATAGGCAAAAACAAATTGTTGACTGTACAGTCCGTACAATTGACGTGGCAGAGGCCGTACGATGACGTGGCACGACCGTACGCTGAAGTGGAAGATGGTGACGTGGCATTCATTTATTGGCAGATTTGGGCCAATCACGATGCGACACGTGGCATCATTTTGGTAAATGGTGTGGTGCCACGTGGCCCAGTCATGGGCTGCCACGTGGCACCGTTGTAATTGGTTGTTAGTTCAAAATATTATGGAGTCCATGGGGTTTGAACCCCGGACCTCCCCACGTGCATGTAAATCCTTTGCAAAGTCCGCCCTGCCAACACACCACGCATTGTTACTTGATATATATATGGGTTAAAAAATATTTGAATTTGATTTATTGTAAGGTTGGCGCGGGGGTCCGGGGTGGGGCTTAGCCCTAGCCCCCGGTCGCACAACCCGTATTCATGTGACCACACAAGGAGCTTTGGCGCGCGCGGGGATTGGTTTATCAAACGGTTAAGCCCATGGTTTTGTACGCTCCTCCCATGCGACCACTGCCAAGTATTTGCGCGGGAGTTTCAAACGACCACAACCATGCGCCTACATTCGCCTGGACATTTGTCAACCTATGCGCCCGCCACTTGTCAAGTGCTCATGCCATTTGGCATTGGAGCCCTTTTTGCGCGTTAAGACTTGGTCCTATGACCCACATGACCACGACCTTGGCGGTTAGGGGCTAGGCGCGCCCTAACCGTCCTACAATTTTGCTCGTTTTGCGGTTATGTGCATGTGCTAGGTTTTAGCACGAATTTGAGCGTGTATGCTAGGTTGGCCACACAGAGGTGCGTTTTGGCGAACTAGAGACAACAAGCTTGAAGGAAGAAAATGGCAGGAGGCCTATCTTCTTCATTTTTTGGCCAAATGAGGTGCCGAAAAAGCCCAGCTAGGGGTTTTTGGATGTTCTGAATCCATTGACACTGTTTTCAAAGCCATTTGAAGACTTCTTTTGCAGGTTTTTAACCATTGAAGTTTCAGGAAGCTCCAAGGAGCTTGAAGCCCTCATTGTTTGAGGTCATGCTCAAATGAGCCCATGTTTGTTTTCTGTGATTGAATAATCATTTCTGGCTAATTATTATGCTTTGAACACTTTGAGATAGGTTTCAGATCCATTTGAGGACTTTTACAGGTGTTTTTGCCACAAGGAAGCTCAGGGAAGCTTAAGGCCACATGTAGAAGAGGTCATACCCGGATGAGCCATGATCCGTTTTCAGAGTTTTATTAGTCATTTTTGGGGTTTTTATGTATTCTGAACCCAATGGTACAGTCAATATTTCCATTGGAGTTGAGCAACAGCTTGTAAAAGAATTTTTGACAAATTAATCCCAGAGAGCCAAGTCCATTGAAGGAGGCTCAAGGAGATGTAGCTTGGAGAGGGGTGAACTCCTTTATCATCTTGTTATTGTTGTGAGTTTGATGGTTATTATTTGCTGCAAGTTATTTTTTGCTGTTGTATTTATGAAAACAACATATTTAATCTTGCAAAGATCTCACATATAAACATTTAAAAGAAGATGCATAAACTTGGCACATAATTTATTTTTCATATTTTAACACATTGAGCAAGGTCCTGTAAAGTTTATTTTAATGAAGTAGAGGGTGCTTGCATAGCATAACAAGTCAACCTTCTATTTTCAGATCAGGTGGTATCAGACCATAGTTTGTTTTGCTCATGTGATTGCCATTGATAGCTTGATATTTAGCTGTTGGTATTTGTGCAAGTTTTGTGTTGAAGTTTGATATCTTGCAAGGATGGAGGAAGCTTCAAACATTGGTAGTTCTCATACATCTTTATTATCTAAGTTCTTTGACAAAGAGATGTTGAAGGAGTTGCTAACCATGAGAGATGTGGTGAAAGAGATGTGGGAAGAAAGAAAGGAGAGCATTGCCCTTGAAGAGCAGTTGATGGCCATGAAGGAGGAGAAAGACCAACTTCTTGAAAAGTTGCATGAGATGGAGACTCAACTCCATGAGGCAAAGGAAACCCTTACCAAGTACATGCATGAACATGAGGTATGTAATGTTAGTTTATCTTCAAATTCCTCTCAAGATGAATGTTTTGGTGTTTTTGAAAATCAGACAAGAGGAATAGGGTCCAAGTTATTGTTAAAAATGGGCTATGAAGGTAAAGGGTTAGGCAAGCATGCACAAGGCATTGTTGAGCCTATTGTTGTTATAGAGAGACCCAAGTATTGTGGTCTTGGATATGAACGAAGAAATGGAGCAAATTCCAAAGTTGAGGAGACAAGGGAAAAAGTTCCAAGAACAAATTTTGTTTCAAGTTCACCTCCTCAAGAAGGCTATAAAGGTGAAAGTTCAA
>ML780023.1:380921-391872 GCA_009831015.1 Picea engelmannii | reverse complement strand
GTGAAAGAAGAAGAAGGGTGGCGCATCTCTTGGAGGAGGATTTTCTGTATTGGTTGAGTTATCTCTTGAACATTTGTACTAGCTTTTATGATAAGGAAGTTTTGCTGGGTTTTCTTCCCCTAGAGGGTTTCCCAGGATAAATGCTGTGTCTATTGTGGATGTGTATTTCTCAGTGATCTTGTTTATATTATGCTCTTATCTTATGAAATGCAAAGAACTATAATATCAGCATAAAACATTAACACAAAGAACCATGGGACCCATCACACAAGTGCATGGGACGTGGCCAGGTGCACTATATAGAGGTTACTTCAGACAATGAGGAGGAGGAAGATTATGGTCAAATACATAACATAGAGGCCGAAACCACAGAGGCAACAGAAGAGGAGATTCCAGAACAGGACAGTACGGCTGGGGGAAAGGCCACCTTGGCATCTATCAGTGGGATGCTCAAATTCAACACCTTCAGGATGAGAGGGGTCTTGCAGGGACAGAGAGTGTCCGTATTGATTGATGGGTGAGCCTCTCACAACTTCATTGACGCAGCATTGTTGAAGAGGAGACATATACCCACAGTAGAATTTGAAGGGTTCAAGGTAGAAGTAGCAAGTGGTAGTACTATGCCCTGTGACAGATACATTCCAGGTATGAAGCTCACCTTGGGAAGGCATGAGCTAGTACAGGACGCCTATGTGATGGACCTTCCGGACACTAACATCATCCTAGGGGTACAGTGGCTCAGCACATTAGGGCCTATCACCACCAATTACAAGACCATCTCCTCGGGCGACAGGGCTTGAATTCGTCCTAAGACCTCGGCATAAGATCTCCCACCTCGAAAGATATCGTCATCAGGCGAATGCTCATGTTCGAATCTTTTTAGGGCACAATTCGCCATGTGATTTCCCACGACCTTGTGTGGGTCATGCTTCTTAAACTCGATGTTGACCAATTTAATATCCTCCAAGGCTGCAGCCTCGCCTTTGGCGTGTTCGAAATCTAACAAAGAATATGTGTTAAAATGAATGGGGAAGGGCGGCCATACCTTTTTTGAAAATCCCTTGAGCTCTTTGCTTATGCCACCGATCACGGTTTGCCTAGCGATCTCGCGACAAACCAGCCTATCCAGCACAAACAATGGTAGAGCATATGGGGAAACAGAGGAGCCGAAAACCCTGATATATGAAAATTCCGCCTCTACGTACCAGTCAACCACACTATTCAAATTGGTGGCGATGCTATTTGAAATCCTGGGTGGTGGGTTACCGAAGATGGAGACATGCATTGGTACCATTACCCAATTGAAGATCTCGTATATAAATTATGTAGCCTTATACTCCCAAAGTGTTGAGTGATAGACATGGATAGGCTCAACATCTGATGGAGTCCAACTCCAGCTCATTAGAGGGAAAGGCGTCATGAAGCAAACAACGTCCATGATGTAGGCGGACATAAAAAATGAAGCGGCCTTCCCATTCGCCTTCTGCACTCGATACTCGGTAATCCGGCTGGTTAGACTGTCTGATAACATTTTGGCCCAGTTGAAGGAAAAACCTTTAGCGACTGTATGAATCAGAGGCACCCACGGGAGGAAAAAGTGTGCGGTGTCCTCCTTTCCATACAACCTACAGGTCATCATTGCTATATATTTGAATTGTGGTTCCAAGGAAGAGATTGAATAAACCCCATTACCGTCCGCCCTGAATTTTGCGAGGTGCGAGACCCAATCCTTGATCAGATCAGACAAGTTTCTGCCGTATTGCTCGCATTCTTTCCGCTTAAAACCTTCCAGAAACCCGGCATTGTGTGAGAAGTTTGGTGTGGGTGACAATTGGTACATCGCCTGCAAATGTTTTGGTCTAAAGGTCCCAATGGTCACCTTCTGCTCGCTGATAATAGTCCTGGTCGGGATATCCACATGATCTAGCGCCCATCGGATCATATCATAATAGGGAAGGAGCCGTGGCCTTGCCGCTATTTTATGCATCTCTGCTTGAACGACGATTTTGTATTTGGTGGCCAAATCGTCCTTCTCATTATCGCTGGAATCATCTGAACGGTTCACCAATTCGGACTGAAGAACCTCGGAGACGTATGACCAGGTTCTGACAGAATCAATACTTCGGGGTGAAGTATCGGAAACAGTATTTGAGCCTTGCCCTGAACTCTCAACAATAGCCTTGGAAGCTTTTCGTGGGGCCATGATAGAGGACTCAGAACTTGGCTCTCCTGTAGTAAGAATGTAGATACAGACAGAAGTTAGCCTGATGAAAAAAACTTCTTTGCGCATAACAGAAATGAAATTTGAAATAATGAATTCTTTATCTTAGCCATTTAAAACCCGGGCGTCCTTGTGAATAGAACGGTCAAATCATTTTTTTAGAGAAAGATTTAGCAGTAAAAGCAATATCCTTACCTGTCACTTCGCCGTATTTCAAATAAATGCCATCTATTTTTTATGGTTCGTGACACAAATTAGCGCAAAAAACATTTAAATTTACCCTGTAGACGATGCGTGTCAAGATTTGCATTAATGCATTGATTAATCTGGCTTAGCTCCTTTAGTTAGGTTTTCTTTAATCTTTAATCACCCTTTTCAGCGTTCGCCGTATCGGGAGATTTCACTCATACCCTTCGAGTCCCTAAAACCCGAGATCGCAATGATGCAATCTAGTTAAACAAAAATGTAATCCGGATTAAGTGTTTAATTAATACGTGCTTAATTAAAATTGCGACTTTGCGACTCGGGGCTATGAAGGTAGAGTTTCTTGGAAAAACAAATGTCGAGTCGCGAAACCCCGACAGTGTTTAACTATGGTTTAAAGCGACTTACCCCTGACACTCACTCGGGTGACTTTTGAAACTGTCTCGCGACTTCGCCTATCGGAGTTATGACGGTAAAATTTTTGTGGAGAGCGATCATTGAGACGTGAAACCCCGACAGTACTTAACTAGGGTTTCATGAACTTTACTCTCGGCGCTAATCCTGGGTAAGCTTTCAAGGTCGTTTCGCGACTTCGCACATCGGGGCTTGGAAACCGTGTGACTTGTAACTCCCGAGGCGCGATAGCCCAAGGTATATAAAGGTGAAAATCTCGCTTAACGATTAAAAGGCGGTGACTTGGGACTATAATGACTATCGCCACCTCGCATGTCGGGTTAAACTTATGATTGCAAGAATTATACTTCGAACACTTATAAAAGGTGGCTCCAACATAGGCTCCAACTAGGGATCCCGTCTTCCTGTGAGACGGGAAGAATAGTAGACCACGTGCCTGTATTGGGTAAATGGAGTCATTGGTTTCATTTCTGCGAAACTTGTTTCATGAAGAGGATACAGAGGGAAGAAGAGACTTCGTCTGTACTTCTGAAAAGCTTTTTCAAAACTCAAATGCGTTCTGAACTTAGCTGCAGCCCCTTTCATGGCCTTCTCCTTCTCGTTACTGAATTCAGGTCTACCTTAAGATAATCAAAACAGTCATAGGAAATCCAACAGATCTTGTGGCTTTTGGCTTGCATCAAACGAAGTTTATTACATGTTTTTAATCGAGGAGCCCTGTCTGAACTTAGGATGTAGATCCGGTTTCGAAAAAATTGGCTACCAGAGTAGAGTGAGATTCACGTATGACAGCCTTACAGATATCTCAGATATTGCTTCACTGCCAGCGAGCCTGTTCAGTACCTCGGTGAAGTTATCTGCCCCTTTTTTACCGAATTTCCTTTCACCACTTCGAAATATAATTATGCATTTAAATGCTGAGACGAGGGCAATCATTTATGAATTTCCTTTCATCGTCTCCTTGGACTAGATGGGGGCAATCAAATATGAATTTCCTTTCACCATCTGTCTTATAATTTACTTTTTAGAACACGAATTGGGAGCAATCAGTTTGTATGAGGGATGATATCTGTGTAATATTTGCAGTGGAGGTCTGTCAACTTGCTTTGATTACTTGGTACCAACCTTCCCTTAACTTTCAAAACACCTTAGCCCGCAGGGAAAATGGGAAAGATTACTTCCAGGGGCCTTCCTTCGAGCAAGCCTCAATCCTTTGAAAACTGTTAAAAAACCTAAAAGAGTCAGGATCAACCTACGCATAACTTTGTTTAGTAAGAGACTGAGGGGTTGTGAAGATTGACTTACTTTCTAAAATCTGCTTTACAGCTTCCAAAGCTAAAATGTAATCTCTTCTCCCTATGTATGGAACCCAAAAAGATGCCTGGTTTTTTAAGAAGGTAAGTTTGTTGACAGAAAAAGGGTGATGGAGAGAGATCTGGGATTCGAAAAACAGGGATCATGGATTAAAACCGACTTTGGGACCCTTTTCCGAAGACGCTTTACTTTCTCTGCTTATTTTAATTACCTCCTATCTTTATCTAGGTGAAACTCTTAGGACCCAGAGTAAGGAGTCGTTCTTTTAATAATCAGTCAAGCTAAAACATCAAAATTATGAGACCGTCACGGCGCTTTAGAGACTCTTAGGAATTCGTACCTTGCCTTACCATTTCGTTTTCTTTTGAAATAACGGAAAACTTTTTCTATCACCTGTTTTTGGCGATTTTAGTCTCCGATATATGATTTTCTGTTTGCTCCTCTCGCTCGTTTGGGCTGCAAGCCGGAATCTTGTAAACACGAAGAGTGCTTTTTAAAAGAGCTGAATGCATTGAAAATTTCATATCTCTACTTCTACAAAAATCACTGACCTAATTAATTAGTGGTGAAAGTAAACTTACCAAAGAGAAATTATGAAATAGAAAGAAAACACAAACCGGTATATACAATGGAAATTTTTGGGAACCAATTATTGCATATAGTGTTTTAAATAATGCCCGTTGACAGGGGCGTTGAGGATTTTACCGTCCAGATTTTCTAATAGAATCGAATTTTTTCCCTCGGGAGCTGCGACTTTGAACGGTCTGTACCAGATATGATCAAATTTACCGTGTTTTGCCGAGTCTTCCTTCCTAGCATCCCATTTCAAAACCAAATCGCCGGGGAGAAACTCTCTATCTTTGGCCTTACGATCGAATAACGTTTTCATGTCGTCTTGGTATTTTTGCAACCTTTCGTCCACTTCGACCCTGTGCTGTTGTACTTCAATCAACTGGTTTATCGTTCTTGTGACATGATTTGGTTCTTTTTTCTCATCTTGCCAAAGTTTCATTACGGGAAGCGCTAGATTTATGGGTAATACCACGTCGGTCCCGTACACCATTTGGAAAGGAGAAGTGCTGATAGATTTTTTCGTGCCTATCCGATTCGCCCATAAAGCGTATTTCAAATGCACATGCCAAGATTTTTTGTTCTCGTTCAACACTTTCTTAATTACATTGATCAGACTCTTGTTTGAAGACTCAGCTAGTCCATTTCCTTGGGGGTAATATGTCGTGGAATGACCGAGCACGATATTGTATTTTTGGCAAAAATTGATTATAGCCATAGATTTAAAAGCCTGGGCATTATCTGTGACTATCTTTCGGGGGCAGCCGAATCTAGACAAAATGTTCTCTTCTAGGAAATCTATTACCACCGAATTCGTTGCCCTTCTAGTTGGAATAGCCTCCACCCATTTAGTGAAGTAATCTGTGGCAGTCAGGATCCATTTGTGTTGAGCGCTAGAATGGGGGTTAATTTCGCCTATAAAATCTAGTCCCCATTGCTGAAAAGGGGCTTCCATCTTGACCGGAACTAATGATAGCACTGGGAGTTTATGCTTGCCTGCGAACAATTGGCAAGGGTTACAGGTTCTGACTTTGGCATTGACGTCTGAGAAAAGTTTTGGCCAATAATACCCTGCCCTCAAGATCTTATAAGCTATCGCCCTCCAAGCGTGATGTCCCCCGCACACTCCTTCGTGAAATTCGCTTATGACCTTCTCTGTTTCTGATTCAACCAAACAGACCAACAGGAAGCCAAGTGGGTCCTTCCAATACAATTGACTTTCAGATATACAGTACTTGACCACATGCAGTTTTAGCGTCTTGGCCTTGGATGAGGATAAGTCACTTGGACATTTCAAGGTCAGTAGGTAGGACACTATGTTTTTGTACCAATCTGATGAGGCAAACTTCTCTTCGATTCTGATTGCACTTGTTTGCTCATCGAGCTCGTTCATGTCCACACCCTCTTCACATCCCTGTAGGCCATTTATACCGAGGGCTCTGAAATTTGATTCAGCTAAGAGTTTAGCCAAACCTTGTCCCTTTACTAGTCTCGTCGGTTTTATTTCCAGATCAAATTCTTGAATTTTAGCGAGCCACCGTCCCCTTTTGCCATCACTGTCGGACTAAACCAAAATGTCTTTTACGGAGCTGGTGGGTACGTACGCGATTACCTTGGAATGCAACACGTAGGTTCTGAAAGCCTTTAATGCCTTCACCATAGCAGATGCTTGTTTTTCCATTATATCGTATCTGAGTTCAACGTCTCTGAGACTTTTGCTAAAAAAGGCTATCGGTTGCTCGAAACCTTCTTCATTTTTCTGGAGGAGTACCGCGACAAGTGTGTGTTCGGAGGCGAACGAGAAAATAAGAAAATCCTTTAGATAATCAGGGCTTGCCAGTACAGGTGCCTCACTTATAACCTTCTTGATGCGTGCAAACGATGCTTTGACTTCTGCTGTCCATTTCACTTCGTTGTTCTTCTTTAGCATATCTGTGATCAATTTCACGATTTCAACAAAGTTTGGGATAAATCTCCTCAAAAAAATTATTTTTCCTAAGAATGACTGAATTTCTTTTACATTTCTAGGAATATTTATAGTGTCTATAGCGTGAACCCTGCTAGGATCAATTTTAATTCCATCTCGAGACACAATATGGCCCAAGAGTTTACCTTCTTGCATGGCAAAGTGAGACTTTTTGGGGTTTAAAGACAAACCAAACCTGTGGCATTTTTCAAACGTCTGCTTGAGATGTATCAAATGATCTTCGTCAGATTTAGAAAAAACGGTTAGATCATTGAGATAGATAACCACGAACTTGTCTCTTTCGCCGATGAAAGCGATATCCATAGCATGTTGGAAGGTGACACCTACATTCATTAGACCAAAAGGCATCTTATCATACATGAATGTACCCCAAGGGGTAGTGAAGGCTGTTTTTTCTTTATCATGTTCATTTACGACAATTTGATTGTACTCGGAGAACACGTCGATCATTGACATCCTATTTGCCCCAACTACCTTTTCTAATACGTGATCCATTTTGGGTAGAGGGTAGTTGTCTTTGAGGGAGGACTTATTTAGATTTCTAAAATCAACACACAGTCTAATCTCCCCGCTCTTCTTTCTAACCAGGACCAGGTTTGCTACCCAATCAGAGTATCTCAGTGGTACGATTATTTTTGTGTCCAAGATCTTTTTAACTTCCCTTTCGACCACGGGCAATAAGAGGGTTGATTTGTCTAAGTTTTTGTCTAAAGGGTTTGACACCAGGCTTCAGGGGTATCTTGTGTTCAATCACAGTGGTGTCGTAGGTTCTCAGTTCTTCATAAGACCAAGCGAAAACGTCTTTATACCGCCCGAGTAAGTCTTTATACTTGCTTTTTACCTCAGGAGGAAGGTACTTTGATATTTTTACCATCCTAGGCTCCTCTTTGGTCCCTATGTTGCAGTCTTCAACCTCTTCTGGTTGGGGTTGCAGAGTGGATTTTAAGGGCATATCATTCTGATCGAATAGTCTCTCCAGGGGGATTAGTCCCTTCGGAATCTGATTGTTCTTTAAAACCAACATGCGATGGTTAGCAATTTTTTCTCGGAACTCCTGAGGCTCCTCTCCCTCTTGCATAATCCAGGTATGATCATTTTGGTCCTCCTGGTCAATGTGGGTTTCGGAGAAAATCACCCACCATTTCCAGGAACTTTCTGATCTGTTCGTCATCCTCGAAAACCTGCCAGTGTTGTATGTTGTTTGGTATGGATGGTCTGTGCCTTACCTCTATGTGGTACTTTAATTTGAAAGCGGTGGGGGGTACGAAAGTTGAAACCGCTTTGGCCAGTGAATCGGCTTGCTAGTTTTCGGCCCATGGGATGAAATGAACCTTTACCAATGAAAATAAATTTTCCATAAGATCCCAGGCGCAATTTCTGTAAGATCTCAATCTTGGGTGTTTGGTTTGGTATTGCCGATTTATCTATTTCACTATCAACTCTGCGTCTCCGTAAACTTCTAGGTTCTTTATGTTCAACTTCCTGGCAGTTTCCAACCCTAAGACTAAGGCTTCATCCTCACTTACGTTATTGGTGTAGTCTATATCCCACCGATGCCTGTAAGAGAAAGGGATAACAAATTCGTTTTCAGGGGCCACAAAAGTACTCCTGCACCTGCTCCTTCACCTGACAAGGCACCGTCAAAAAACATTTTCCAAATCCCAGTGCTATGCATATTTTCGTATATCTTTCCTGATTCATTATTATCTAAGTAATTCTCTTTTGCACAGCTATTTACATCATCATCAAAAGACATAATACAATTTCCTAGATCTTGTTTGGCAATATAAACAGGATAATTGTTAGGATTCTGAGGGTCGCTCACTGTGTAGGCTAGCCTTGTTTCCCTGTATAGTCGAGTAATTTGTCCACCAAACACAGGAATCGTGGCGTAGGTCATGTCTAGTTGAAGAGACCCACCAAGTTTGGCTCCCCACGACCTAGATAGCAGTAAGCCATACTTCGGGGGTATATCGGCAATAACTACATCCATCAGGACACTTTTCACCGAGACCTGTGCAAAGGTGACTACTAAATCTTTTATCATACCCATGCACTTAACTCTTCTTGAATCGAAATAGTAGAGATCTGCATAAGGCCTGGTGATCTTGAGGCCTAGTCTATCCATAATAGTTTTGGGCATCACATTATGTGAGGCCCCAGAGTCTAGTATGCAGTTATGCAACAGTCGATCATGCACATTCAGGGTGATATAGAAGGGAGCGACGGTGTCTCTAGCACCCTCTTAAATGTGGACCAAAAGTGATATTGGGCTTATCATCTTCCAAGTTTATCACGTCAGAGTGACTTTCTAGATCCGAAAAACCTATCACTTTGGTCATCTTCTTTCGATATACAGGATTCTTTGCTAATTCCAACAAAGGGATTGGTATTTTTATCTAATTTATCTCATTTTCGAGGTTGAACCCTCCACTACCTTTGTCCGTTTCTTTGGTTGAAACCTCAGACTCCTTTTCTAATTTTTTTGTTTGTGTTGATTTATCACCCGTGAGTTTATCTACCGGTGTATGTGTTTCAACTGTCTTGGTTTCCTTTGTTTGGGTCTCAACCTCCTTTACTTTGGGATCTAGCGAGTCTGCCCCTTTCATTTTGCTATTAGATGTCTCGGTCTCTTTTGGGGCAGGCTCGTATACTTCTCCTCTAGGGAGAATTTTCTTGGGTTAAGGAGTCAACGCAGGTTTGTTTTTAGATCTCAGGTTATATCTAGGTTGGACCTCAGCCATTATAGAATCAGTTATTTCTTGATAGACAGAAACATCGGTGTTGTCTATGTCTTCATCCTTATTTGACGGTTGCTGAGTGTTCAAGGACTTCTCGTAATCCTCTTTAGTTAAGTAAGGTTGTGTGCAGTCGTCACCCAAATTTGTCACATATTCTTCTAAATCTTCGAAATCTTGCAGGTCGTTTCCTCCTATAAAATTTTCATTTTTTAAAGGAGTTTGAATTTTCTGATCTTCATTTTTGATCTGTCTTTGTTGATTTTGAGGATTAGGGTTTCTTCTGAATTCCCTTTTAACGAAAGGATCAGCCTTAGATTGATCTAGCTCCATTCTGGAAATCTTATTTGATAAGTCTTTAATTATCCTAGCCATATCATCCATTTTGTCATCTGAGGATCTATTAGACCCCTAGGGTCCCGCTTGTTCCCTAAAACGTTTGGTTTCTCGGTTCCCCGTTTCTACTTTTGTTTTCAATTTGCCAGAAGCCATCATGTTGGATTTGATTTCCACGGCATCATCCTGCATTTGGGTTAGGGTAGCTCCCCTCCTTTCTCTCAAAAGAAGTGCGAAATCGGGTTCGAAAGCTCCCGCAAAGGTTACCTTGGCTGCAGGTTGGGATTGTTTAACTTCGACCGGGATCTTATTATACAACTTGTTAAATCTTTGAATGAATTCCATGTTGATTTTTTTCATGACAAAATAAAAAATATTTCATTCACACATTTTGTCAAACACTTAGCAACCTAGAGATAATTGTCTTTTTAAATTTCAGAAATGCATACCCACGTTCAGAAATTTCTATAAGTAGAAACACACATTGTTAAGCAAAATATGCAGCGGAAATGCACAATGGACAACAACCCATAACTCACAGAAATTTAGGCAACTGCCAGGGAAAACCCCAATGTGGGGAAACCCAACGAGAGAGAGAAATCTTATTATTTTGCTTCAGGAAAGTTCAGAACAACATCAATAACACTTTTTCAGCCAAGAGAAATACCTCTTACAACACAAAACTGTCCCCCACAAATCTGTCTTGAAAACCGTGCCACAGTCCGTACAACTGTATGGATTTGCTGAAATTCGGCACCTTGAAATTCATGCCACAACAGGCTGTTGTACCTTCTCTTCTGTACAACCATCCTCCAGAAAATTCTTCAAGGATGCCTTGAAAATCGTGCCCAAGCTTGCCTCGATTTTTGTGCCTCAAGAATGTTGTTGTACGGCCTGTACGGATCCATACAGTACGGCTTGTCCTAGCAAATAACACTGCTGCAAATCAAAACAAAAAAAGCCTCCTTGGGATTTGCACCCTAGCTCTCTTGGGAATCGTGCCCTTCTTGATGTTCACTTTCCTCTTGTTGTCGTCCTAATACACACTTGCTAACGTGAGCTAAGTCCAACTCACTTAGTGTGTCCTCGGAGACACAATGTCTAGGTTCCAAGTCCACACTGTCACCTTGACTGGAACCTCTTCCTTCTAGGCTTACTCCTAGGGAA
>ML780023.1:332143-343665 GCA_009831015.1 Picea engelmannii | reverse complement strand
ATTTGATGTTGAGAGTTCCCAGAGGAGGAGGAGAGCCGACCTTACTGTTTTGTGGATTTCTGGAGGAAACCACCACCATTGATCGGTTTCGGTGTTGAGAGACACACCCTAGCCCATCGGAGATACCATCCAGGTATTTCACCTTACGTTTCAGGAGTATCCGTTGCAGAGTGTGCAACTCAGCCAGGGAGGGCGCAAGCTAGTTTGAGGGTTTGGAGAGCTGCAAAAGACCCGTGTCTCGATTGCAGTTTCATTCCAACCCATTTGAGATCCAGCCAGGGCGCTTCTATTGAGCCATCTATCATCAGATTCCGACGGTGGAATCTTGCAGATCGATTCATCCAGCCATTTAGGGCGCAGTTATTCCGGACAGACATTTGGCGTTGCATGTAGAGTTCCAGAGCAGATCCGAACAAACCCTTCCGACCCATTTCATCATCTGGCAAGACGATCGTTTTGAGCCATATAGTAGCAGATTATGTTGGTGGAATCTTTTTGGGCGCATTCAGTGTCCCAGGAGGGGCGCAAACCCCCCAGGGGTCCAGATCCAGCGCTGCAGGGGTCAGATCCGAGATCCGACAGACATCCATTCCAGTCTAGAGATTAGGGCGCTTCTATTGGAGCAGTTTCGAGCACATTTTGACAGTCGATTCTTCCGATCGAGTTTCCTAGCTGGTAGCGGTTACCGTATTTCTCCGGAATCGCATATTTTGCCGATCTATCCGTGCATGCATCAGATCTGCTATCATCTTTTGATCACGTGTATTTTTTTATGTTATTCGATTGTATTCCAGTAYTGATCCAGGAGATCTGACTGACATTTAGATTCTATATTTCCAGTAGGCTATTGTATTTCCATGCTTGAACCGTTATTATTCATGATATTGAGCAGTTGACGTTCTCTACTTTTGCATGCATCCTTTATATGATTGTTAAACCTTAAATATGCAACATGCACATGAAATAACCAACATGCAATCGCCATAACCAAAGAATATTTCAAACACATGGCTAAAACGCATCCAGAAACCCCCAGTGTATCAGATCTGCAAGACAGAGCATTAGAACAGTAACAAATATCTTGATCAGCGGGATCAGGGATATTTCAAGGAGGACGTACCAGCAGCCCAGGGGGGGTTGAGCGTTCACCTATTGTTGGCACCTTGGGTCTTTAGATTGTATTCAGCTTTTGGAGGCATCTTTTGTATTAGCAGGAGCATTTTGTAGCAACTCATATCTATTATCTATTGGAGACATCTGAGGACTATTCCAGATCTGCTCTATATTGTATCTGGTTCATGCTTTTCATAATAAAGGTCAGATCTATGCTTGTGTTTTCCATATCTTGAGTTTGCTTGTGATCTTGCATGTGTTGGATAGATCTTGTATGGACACCATTTAAATAAATGGAACAAACCCTAAGGCTGAAACATCAAAAGCCACCTGCCCAACTGATAATCAACAAACACAACAATGGTAGTTAGTGGTTTCAAGAAAAATAATTGGCTTGGGATCATTACACACTAAAGGATTGAAGGAGTGGTTTTAGAGTGGAAAACCCACTCATTCAATCATCCAAAGTTTGCATTATTTGTCTAATATTGTTTCCTTCCTTCCTCTCATTTATAAGCATTGTTATGATCTAGAATAGACACTAAGTTTAACTTTCATATTCAGATTTTCACATCTAAATTTATGTTTCATTGTCCTAATTTAAGTTAACAAGTCCTTGGTGTTTTGTAGCATTTCCTAGCAAACATACCTTGCTGATTTTTGCAGGTCATCACCAAGATAAAGGGAGATGCTACTTGTTTTGGGCCCCCAAAGCATTTGAAAGGCATCCTAAAGTTGGGACATCAAATCCCCTTCCATCTCTCTTCTTGTAAAAACTTTGTAAGCAACCCAAAGAGAGTCTCTTGGGTTGCCTTCTCTCATAAAAGATAAAAACCTGATATTGTAATAATTTAGGAAAATTTGCCCACACCTTGCAAAGAGATTGGCCTAAGCCATCCTTGCAAAATCGTGAAGGCTAGAGTCAGATTTACTTTCTTGCATTTTCTTTCATTATACCCACCTTGGCCAAAACGATAGGCTAGTCCTCCACTTGTGCCATTGTTGTGGGGTTGCTCTTTATTTCTAAGTCTTGTAATTTTCTTTCATTTTACCCACCTTGGCCAAAATGGTAGGCTAGTCCTCCACTTGTGCCATTGTTGAGGTTATTTTTGCTTTCTTGTCATTTAAATTCTTTCATTACACCCACTTTGGCCAAAACGGTAGGCTAGTCCTCCACTTGTGCCATTGTTGTGGTGTTGCAAATCTAAATTTCCAAGTCATTTCAATTATTGCTAAAGTAATCATATTTGTGCTCTATCTCTGCCCCGTATTCTCTCCCCTTTCCCCTTTGTGGATCCTGGGTGACAAGAAAGGGCAAATGTTTGGAGTTTGGTAACTAGGCATCCAATTTTTATTGCTTCAATCACCAAAAAGGGTGACTTTGGAGGCTACATGGGGTGTAAGTCGGGGACGACTTCATAGCACTAGGTGTCCTCCTTGCTTGAGCGCCCAAGCATTCTAGATTGACCTGTGGAGCTAGGGAAGGGCCTTGTTTGTCCTTCTTATTGAGCACCCATCAATTCCTTTTGATTGAAGGAATAACAATTTGGGTAAGTCACATAGGCTAGGCTTGCATCTGTCACACTTTAATCCCCCTAATCAAAGAGAGACTTAAAACTTATTAAAATTAACCTACACAACTTTCACAACATTACACCTCAAGTTCTCAAAGCTCTTTTAATTTCTTCAAGTTGGGCAATTTTACATTTCAAGCAATTCTAATTTCCAAGTAATTTTATGCTTTGAGTCACTTTCTCTCATTGTGGACGTTTACATATATTAAAGCACCTCTATTTTTATAAGCATTCTTTATTCATTTAGATATATTTGTGTAAAGCTAGTATTCTTTTCATTATCTAACCCATTGTGTAGATATTTCACTATCTAATTTATGGTTGTATAATCATTTACTTGTTCATTCATTGTATATCTATATATTTCATGTTGTATTTCAATTTGTAGATAGTATTCATATTTGATTTAAAAGTGCTAAGTAATTTCCTTTATTTATTGTGAATATCTTGTAGCAACATTCACTTTTGTATAATTGTAATTTGTTGTATAATCTTGTTGACTCCATTTACCCCTTTTGAGGCACCAGTCTTAGTATAACTTGTAGATCAAGAGGTTTTCTTGTCATTAAAGATTTGCATTTACATTGTTGATTGTCATTTAGGTTAGGTCCCCTAACTCAAGATTTAAAATTGACTCCTAGAACAGTTAATCAACTTAACTTAGTTAAGTAGGGTCTATCCCCCTTGGCTTCCCTAGGAGTGAGCCTAGACGGAAGAAGTCCAAGTCGAGGTGACAGTGGGTTTGGACTTAGGTTTGTGCCTCTAAGTGTTGATTTTTCAATAAGTTAGGTTAAGCATGAAGTTCATTCCATTTTAGCATTTAACCATAACCATAAAAGTTGTAGCAACCAAGATCACAAGAAGAAGCACCATGCACAAGAACACAAGATGTATCCTGGGAAACCCTTCTCAACAAGGGAAGAAAACCCAGCCAAATCCTTTGCTATATTCTTCAAGAGAAAGACCTTCACCACCAAGATAAACCCTAACACACAAGAGGGTGCTTCAAACCCTAGAACTCTAGCGCCCAAGAGAGGTGCGCACTTTTTTCAAAGAAGTGTACTTGCTGAAATTTCCAAATTCACAAGAAAGATATATTTCCACAATGGGGATTTTACCTTTACTTATACTAACCTAGACCTGTCAACATAAGTGTCTATTAGCTCAATAGGGCCGACCTCTCTAAGTCACATTATAGCTATTATTATTATTATTATATTATAATTAATATTAACTAGATTAATTATCTTTTACATTTATTATTAATCACATTAAGGTGGGGCCAACCTATACCCTTTACATTACAATTAGGGTTACAGGTAGGTCTGACTCTTGAACAACATATAGCAAGGGATCTGATACAGCTACTAGTGCTCATCCACTAGGGGCACATCCATAGGGATGTCATATCTCTGGCTCACTGCATTACACAGAAGAACCAGATCTTCACACGTTCACCCGTGCTCGTCCACATGCACGTCCACTCTACAGATCTTCTTTCCCACTGCCTCACACAGGAGAATCATTTGTAGTTTTCTCGTCAACTCTGTTGCTCAGAGGAGGCTAATACATCATCTTCATTTCTGTTCAGATGACGATCCACCCAACACTTTGGGATTTCACCCGTTCACATTGTGCTCAGCCACAGACACGTCTAACTCAACATATCGCCTTTCCCACTGGATAATCATCTGGATTTCTTATCAACTCTCTGAATGGAGGAGGTCATCTCTACGTTCCTAGCTCTGTCTCAGGCAGGAACCACGTACCCTTCTTAGGGCTTTCTCCCAGGTTTGTAAGATGAGAGAAAGACTCGCATCGCTGCAATGATCCACATCTCACAGGTTTGTAAGTTGGAGAATGTCTCACATAGCTGCATTCATCAACACTAAGGACACACCAAGTGGGTTGGAGACTTCTCCACGTCAATAGGTGTGTATAAGGACGACAACATGTCCCACATGAGCGCAAGACTTCCTTCATTGTAATTGATGTAAGGTACATTCTCGTTGTATGGATAAGAAGGAGGTTCTACGTTAATTGCCCTTTTGATGGCTTCATCGCGTTCCTTATCTTCTTTCTTCAATATTTGGACAGACCCTGGTTCTTTCCCTTGGAACTTTGCAAGTTTTTCTTTGTATTCATTTGTTCTTGGGAGGAGCACGTCTATGGAGTCTTCCTGCATAAAAGGCAAGTCTTGTGGATTGTACTCAGTGGCATTTGGGACTTCATCAAACTCATCTTCACTTGTGTAGTCAGGACCATTGCGATCAGTCACATGCTTTTCAGCTCTCTCTCGACTGTATAATACCTCAAAAGTGCCATCTCCCATGGGAATGCGTGCATGGGTAAGGTCCATGCTGATGAAACCCCCAAGGGAAAAAAACCAACTCCTTGACAAGAGCATCCCCCAAGCATCCAAAATGTCGACCACCACTATGTTCATGAGGAGGCTGATATGTGGAAAATCAATTAAAAAGACCTCAACGTGCTCACATAACCCATAAACCTTGACCCTTTTATAATCACTGCCACATACGTTTCCATAGGGTCGTGTCGTCTTCAAACCAAGCTGTTCCGTAACCTTCAATGACATGACATTTGCAGAGGCCCCAAAATCCAACATACAATTGTTCAAGCGGAGGCGATTCATGCCTAATAAGATAGGAAGGAGGACTGTTGTCCTTTTGTCGATCAAGATACATAGTGTTCAGAATGATGGGAGGATCTTCCTTCTCAGTAGGTACCTGTAATAACTTCAAGACCTCCCTCCTTACAGAAGGGATCTTGCACATCTCTGTTACCAGGACCGTTATATTCAATTTTCCAAAAATGGTGGCAACGTCTATATTCAACTGAATCTCACCTCTGGGAGCTGGCTTAGGAAGCAACTCATGTACTGGAGGTGGAGGTGGTGGAACCACCTTCTCTATAGATGGAGGAGGAATGGCAGGTTGTGATGGAGGGGCTGAAGCTTTATTTCTTCTAGTGTAAATCAAATATTCCCTCTTCCTTAGCTCCTTCTTCTAATTGTCTGTCAACTGATTCAAGGCCCAGCGTCTCCTTTCTCTTTCTCCCTGTCTTCTAGCTTCGTTAATCTGTTCCTTTGTGACTTCTTCATTTTGGAAAGTACAGATCATATCCATGAAGTTCATACTGTTGGAAGCATAGTTACCAGAACCGGTAAAACCGGCTGGTCCGATCGGTTCACAGACCCCACCGTTTCGAACTGCCCCTCCAAACCGCTTTTGACCAGTTCCGTACGAAACCCTTTTTTTTGCCCGAACCAGCCGGTTTTTTTCTCAAAGTCTTGATGCTTGCTTAATCCTACAGTTGTAATCTACAATAGTAACTTGTGGACAGTCTGATTAGACATCTCCACATGGCATTGTTGATGAGCACTCCCAATTCACTCCAATAACATTCAAGCCTAACAAACATTGGCATTGTTTCATTTGAAGTTTGCAGTTATGAGTTGTAATATTGGGTAACATCTTTGAAAACCCTAACATAACTTCTACCGTTAGATATGCGACCTTATAATGAATGGTCCATATTTACAATGAAATTACAATATAGATTTATAAGGCAATTTTTCCTTCGGGGGACTGCTTGCACTCCTCCGCGTGGAAGAGTGTACATTCTTTTGTGGAGTAAAGTCTTCATGGGGTATAAACACGGCTGAAAACAAAGACCTCTGAATTAGTAAGATAATCGGGCTCCACAACCAACACTCCCCCAACCAAAGACCTCCATCAAATGATATGATTCCATGAGGAGAAGGGGCTCCATGAAGATGAACCCCCCAAGTCAATCCAATAGCTCCAAGGAACCAACAACAAATTTCCATTGATGTGATGAAAATCACAAAGTGGAACTTCATACAATATGAGGTGTAACACTCTAGACTCCTTCATTCTACAATAGGATACAAAAGGCTAGATTTGGCATGAGGAGAATCCTTTGGGGGGGGAGGGGGGAAAATAAGTTTACATTACATTCCTAAGTATACATTCCCCCACTCCCATTTTGATGGATGCACATGAATATGTATTTTTTTTTTCAAAATTTGAATATTTTATGTATTTTTAGTGACCGGTTTTTTGATCCGGTTTTTTGGGTCGAACGGTTCAACGACTGGTCCGGTTCTGGTAACATAACTTGGAAGAATCCTCACCTCGTTGGGGACACTCATCTTCTCTGTGAGGCTCTTGACATGGAAGACACCAAGCTGCTTATTCTGTTTCAACCATCCCAACCGCTTTCAAAGTATCAAGGGCCTTTGCTTCTTGTTGAGGCCTTGGTTTCCAACCCGTGGCATCTCTCTGTTGTCTGGTAAACTGAGGTCTGGAGGTAGATTGATTTATTTCCACAATAGTCAAACGAACCATGATCTGATTCTGTGCTTGAACAAATTGAGTACTCATCTGATCTATCTTCTTAGTCAAGCGGGCAATCGGATCTAGAGCCCTGCTACTGGAAGCTTTAGTCTTTTCTTTTTACTTGACACGAGGATACTGAAAAGGATCTACTTTCGAGTCAAGGAGATTTTCTTCATTCTTTGCAATGTACTCTTTGGCTTTTGCCAAAGAAGTGGGCTTCCTGTCCTTCAAAATAAAACGAAACTGCCCATCAAATGCATTCACATATTGGAGACGAACTATTGTAGCGGTAGGACGAAAATCTGTTGGAATTTGACTGTATAATCTGTCGAATCTGGTGTCAAACTCGCTCACTATCTCATTCTCCTTTTTCTTTATCTGATTGAATTAAGCTACAAGCATCCCACTGTCTTTCCTTGTTGCCCACCTTCTCTTAAATAACTTGGCAAAATCTTCATAGGATGTGATGTGATTATTCGGAAGGCCTTTAAACCATCTGAGAGATTCTTCAGTCAGGGATGAAGTTAGTAGCCTCATGGCTACATTCTCATGCTCAACTTCTGCATTATCCATGTCCCGGCCTATGGTGTAGAGCTGATCTTCAACAATCACTACATTGTTTCCTGGGAACTTTGGCAACCACTTGTTTGACTCTTTTGGCATTTCGTTGGGGTATCCAGGGATGGTGGCCATGTTAAGGGGTTTGTAGAGGTCCTTTGCCCAAGGGTGAGCCATTGGATCAAGGGGAAGGGTACCGTGGAAAAGGGTTTTGACAACGGGAGACTTGAGGGGACGCCTTCTTTAGTAGACCTTAGAAGGTTTGAACCTCCCTGGGGGGAAAGGCTTAGAGGAGGAAGGGTTCTAGGAGGGTGGAGTCGCCAGATGAGCTTCAAGAAGAGCTCATTGAAAGTGAAAAGGGAATGTCCCTTAGGTGGAGTTGCCAGGCCAGCTACCAAAAAGGATTTGGGATAGCTTGCCAAAGTGTCGTTAGGGTTTGGAAGAGGATTCAAAATCCTCCCCGACAACAACGCCATAATGTTATTGCACAAGTTGTAGGTTGGGAAATGCCCGACCCAAACCACAATATGGCGACAACTAAGAGAGCACCTACCCACTGTCACCTTAGGAAGGTATTCCCGTCACTTTAGAGATGATAGAATCACCTCAAGGGGAGAATCCCGCTGACCCTGGGGGAATGAGATGGAAAGTGAAGAGATGAAGTAAAGTCCCCCTAAAGGTCAAGATAGAAGTTGCGGAAAGGCTTGGGGAAGAGTCTTGGTGGTAGCCAATGGTTGCCAAGAGACAAGAACACCTGCAAAGAATGTTGTACTTGCCCGAGACACACGAACAAGCCAAGCATATATGTATAATGTTAGGTGGACAAGCAAGTTAAGCTTGCTGTCCCTAATTGCAGCAGTAAACAACAATGTATATCAGCAAAGAAATAAGTATTAGAGCTGCTAAACAATTGCTAAAAGTCAAACGAATGATTCTAGAGATAAGTTAGATAAACACTAGTGATACTCAAGAATGAAAGCACAAGACCTTAGCAATAAAACAAGGATGTAATAAAAATCATTTGCAGAGATATTTTGTAGCCTTATGGCTGTAACAAAAAAGTTGTTATAGCAGCAAATCCAACAACCAAAACTCACAAAGAATCCACCCAAAAATTGCACTAGGTCAAGTAGATAAATGTGGCAAACTCTTAGCAAATTCTGATGGTTGAAAAGTAAGTTATAAATGAAAGAGAGTTAAGGTTTCGGCAGCCCTAATGGCTGTAGATGAAGTTTTATAACAGCAGCAAGAAATACCCCTTTAGAGGGGACGCCCTAGTGGCTAAGAGGTGTGCTAGGCACAAGGAACAAAACCCAAATTGCAGAAAATTGAAATGGCAAAAATTCATGTTTCCCAATGCACTATTTTATTTTTCCAATGCAAAAATCAGATTAGTGCCTTCAAAAAATTGGGTGAATGGAGTCTTAAAATAAAGAGTTAGATCAACAAAGACCCTACGGGTGTAAGCCCTTTTACTCCCTAGGGTATGCCAACCAAACTAGAGTAAAACTAGGAGGGTGTACTAACTTGTACTTCTCCTAGCAACCCTTGTTCAAGAAAAAATTAGCAATGACATGAAGCATTAATGGTGGGTGTATCCAACATACTCCTCCTAGGATTTCAACCATCAATTACGAAGAAAGAGCAAGAAACAACTAACAAGTGCATATTTTCCTTACCAATTCCAAGAAAGAGAGATATCAAACCCTAGTTTCACCAAGCAATCATCATCCAAGACCAAGACAATGAGCCTCCAAGGGGGCACACCACTTTAGCTCCAATATTCACCAAGAGATATTACCAAAAGACAAGTGCACAAGAGAGAAACACCATAATGCCCAAGAATAGTGAAAATTTCAGCCACATACTTCTCAGAATGGGAGAGTTAGGTTATGAAATGAGATTCACATGATCTCTATTTATACAAAAAGTTTAAAACATAGTTTTTCCACATTCAAAGGGAAAAACATAAGATAAGGGGTTAACAACCCTTATCTTACCCCTTAAACCAAAATATAATATTTAATTTTCACTTTTACACATTAGAAACCCTAAAACAAGATGACGTCACCCCTTTAGGGGACGTTTTGGCACTTGGCGCAAGTCGTTGGAGTTGGGGAAGCATGGCTAGGCCTCCTAAGGCCACCTGTCGTTCATCCAAATCTCTTCTTTCTGATTCAAAGCCTTCTTCCTTCAAAACGTACCATGTGTCAATGAGCAATACCTCCATCACCACCGAACCCAAACCCTAAGTGACGTCAAGCCTCAAGAAGTGACTTTTTTCCTGTCTTAGGAAAAACGTTTGGCATGTGAAGGCTAGGTTATGTCTTCCAAGGTGTCTTCTAGGCCTTCAAAGGCAAGTCATCGTGATCCGACATGTGGGCCCTTGGCATCCAACCTGTGGGATTCAAGCCCTATGGAAGCCCAAGCTAGGCGTGTTCCTCCAAAACTGTCTACCAAACAAGGTCCTGCAAAACAAATAGGCACGCCCTCCAAGGAGCTCAAGTCAAAATATCGTGGCAAGTGAAAACCACATCTAATAAATAGGGCACCTAAACATGTCCATCAAAACTACCTCTTGAAATTAAACAAATGCCCAAAGACCCTATAAAACATACTAGGTTTAGGTATGGGAAGGGTGTCATAAAAGTCCTATTGGGTAAACCAAAACCCTCAAGTAGGGGATGCTCCCTAGGGTGCTCCTTCAAGGTCATGTAGTGGATGATGAGGTGGATAGGGGTTTAGACTTCATAGGTCAATGGGTTTCATGACATACAAGGGCTCGTATTGTCTCATCTATGGGTTCCTTTGTAGAGGGTGTGTTGCACCTTCATTTTCAATACATCCTTTTTGCAATCCCATTCATTGCCATTAATTAATTAATAGTCAAAAACCTTGGGTACTCCCTAGAGTGAAATCAATTAGCTTGGGGGGAAGCACCACAAGGTCCACTTGAAGCTAGAGATACAGAAAGTGCCATATGCAAGGAAAGAAAGGGACACCGCCAAAAAAGACAAAGTACCTAGAAGAGGGCATTGTGATGGGTATGTGATGAGCGGAAAGTGATAAGTATGGTCGGGAATGGTACGTTCACCCCTCAAGTGACCCCCAGTTACACCCCTTCCCCAAAAGTTGGCCACTTACTAGTAAATTGATGACACTCACCAAGGTGAAATAGGGTCAAAAGCATAATGTCCAAGCATAGGTTCTATAATCAAAAGCAACTTTAATACAACATGCTTAAATGCCTCAAATATTAGGGTGATTACGTGCCACAATACCTGACTAGTACTGCATGGAGCAAGACCCATATGCCTTCCAGTGTAATGTCCCCATTTTGGGACATTATAACATTACAACATTACAGAGTGTTATGCCTACTCGAGTAGCCAAATAGGGGTGACAGAGAGTTCGAGAGATATTGACGGGTTTTATTGGGCCCTATTATCGCACAGTTTGTAGAAAGGATAAAAGCTTTAGGTTTGAAGGCCAAACTGGCTTAACAGGAACCTATCCCACCCAATGTGACCATGATGGGGAGGTTCTTTCTATTTAGTGAGGTGAGGCCCAGGGGAGACGTCCTTGGTGACCTGGGGTTTTGAGGAGGCAAAAGGATAAAAATACAAGGATAAGTTTCCCCCTCACAAGTCACCACCCAAACAGATAGTCCGACCAAAGGCCAATTTAAAGTAAACCCCCAAAGAAAGTGTACCTGCCTGGAACAAAGCAACAACAAACTAATATATGCAAGCTATTCAATGGGTTAGTACTTCATAAGACTAGATGACTATCTGAATGACAATATAAGCAAATTGGCAATAAATGTTGATGAAGTCAATGTTTATCAATAGCAATGAAAGTAATAACACTTCACCAATAAATATTGGAGCAACAA
>ML780023.1:312406-331513 GCA_009831015.1 Picea engelmannii | reverse complement strand
GCAAACCCTAGTTGTAACACCTTCCTTCAAGAGAAACACCATAAAATGCCAAAAATGTCTTCCTTCAACAAGTGCGCCTCACTAAATCAGCCAAATACCCAAGAGAGGGTGCAAATTTCAGACCTCACCAAGTGGTGAGTGAGCTCTGATGATAAAATGAGAGTGAAAATCTCTCATTTATACAAAACCTTGACCTAATTTTACATTTTAGGTCAGGTAAAAGGCCGACAAGGCCAAAATATCAAATCATACTGTTTTTACATTAAATTGTCAAATTAAATTCTAAATCAAGCTGAAAAGAGAGTAAAAGACCCTCCAAGGGAGACGTTAGCCCCTTTTTGGGCAGATGGGGTGTCTTGGAGTAAAACGTTATCCCTCCTTGGGCTTCTACAACCTGCCACATGTGCCACTGCTGCCTAGTCTACCCCCCAAAACGTCCATGATGTTGGGTGATGTCCTAGGCCTCCCAAGGCCAACGTTCCACTGAGAAAGGGTCATCCCCCCTAGGTCAAGCTTTGTCGGGGTGCCTCTGGTGGAACGTCCTCTTCTCCTCTGGTGCAAAACTTCGGATCCATCTCTATCCTATATCTTTCCCCTGATGGGGTATCAACATCCACTTGATGGGCTCTTCAGCCCCATGGAGGTCTGAACTGATCATCTCCCCATGTGTACCGGTCCAAGATGGTACCTGTCCGTCGGGTATGGTCCTGCACATCAAAAGCTACGCCCTCCATGGGCTCATCAGACACAGGGATCATAGCAATGTCAATCACATTTCATCATCAATATTAATAAACACATGCATAAAACCCCTAATAGATCAGTCAATAGCTCAAAGACGTTACACAAACCTGCTATACAAGTCTGGGAAAAGGGCCAGGCATCCTATTGGGCTAGTGTCTACTGAATAAGGGAAGCTCCTAGAAGAGACCCCTTCCAAGCCATGTAAGTGGATGAAGTGGTCAAGGGATGTCCAAGCAGGTGGGTGTGATGAAGGCCAAGGATGCAAGAAGTTACCTGTGGATGCCTTTGTAGAAGACGAGTTGTACTTGTCATGGATGCAATTCTTTCCAAGCCCATTCATGCCTTTTATTCTTTTTTATTCTTTTTTGTTATTTCATTTTTTATTGCTTTTTCTTTCTTTTTTGCTCAAGAGATAATCAGGGGACACTACCCTGGCATGGTGACCAGTGGTGACAGTGTTACCCACAAGTACTTTCATAGAAATGAGAAGGCTGGCTCGTGATGAGACCCCCTTTCCCTTGGCCATGCAACCAAAGGTCACTGCCCTGGCGTGGTAACCAATTGATGGCAATGCCATACTGCTAGGTACCCATGGACCTAATAGGCTGGCTCGTGATGAGACCCCCTATCCTCTGGTTAGGTCTTGTTTTATTATTTTTTTAGGGTCCCTCTTGTTTCTTGTTGAGAAGCCTTTTATTTCTTTCTTGGGAATCCCTGGGCAAAGCATCTCAAGGTTTTATTCTTAGGCTTTTATCTTTTACCAGCTTGTTTTTACCTTCTGGGCCTTTAGCCCCTTCTTCCCACTAGATAAGGTGCAACCCTAGAAATAGGTCAACCCAGTGCCCAGACAAGTGGAATGGGACAGGTGAGCGGGAAACAAGATGGAAAAGTGAAACTGTGAAGGGAATGGACGATGGCTTCTCAGAGACAACCCCAGTGGCTAACCAAAACCAACAGACACAGGCTTACTAAGACATCCTGTCAATCCCCAAAACATGGTCAAGTGGGCAAGTGTAATATCCAAGCAGTTGTTAGAGATAAAAGGAATCAGATGCATACATTCAATGGTTTTGATGATCAAAAGTGACACATACCATGATACCTGGATTAATTACCTCATGTAGCAAGAACCATCTTTGATACAGGACCAAGCCGATGGTGATGGATGCTGCTGTTGACAAGATGAAGATATTGGAAAAAAGAAAAGGTGGGCCCTCCAGGGCCATGCTAAAGTCCATCCTGCTCTCGGTACTCCATGCCTAGGACCTGTGGGCCTCGAGACATGATCTCCTAGTTATCCTTGAAAGTGGGGGATAACATGCCCGACTTGCATCGTTCATCATCAGGATCCATTCTGTACAACTTGGCTTTGTTTCCGTTGCATTTCGACGGTTTCCGTAATTTTGAGTTATTATGGGTCATATCTTAATTAAATTCACTAAGAAGGTCATAATGGGCATATTACTTGGAGAAACCTCTTAGTGTAATAGCTCATCGAAATCGGGAGGAAGAGTATTACAGGATAACATGATGAGAAGTGACTTTCAGTGGTCGGAGAAGCCATAAGGATGGATAAATCACTTTTAGAGGTAAAATGGTTAATTAATTAATTAATTAAGTGATTTAATCAAGGAATAATAAAATAAAGTAAAAGTCACTTGGAGGGAAAAGGTCAACAACGAATTAGGGTTTCGGGAAGCTATAAAGGAAGGGTAAAGAAACCTAATTCGGAATTATGTTATGCTTTGATGTTGAGATATTTGCAGAGGAGGAAATCAACCCCCTTGTTGTTTTGTGGATTTCTGGAGGAAACCACCACCATTGATCGGTTTCGGTGTTGAGAGACACACCCTAGCCTATCGGAGATATCATCTAGGTATTTCACCGTGCATTACAAGTATCCAGTTCAGTGATTGCGTAGCTCAGCTAGTGAGGGCACAAGGGTTAGAGAGAGGGTTTGTGTGGCCGCTTGAGACAATTCAATATTTGGCTGATTCCTTCGAACCCATTAGAGAGCTAGCCAGGGAACACCTATTGAGCCACTTGTCGTCAGTTTTCGACGGTGGAATCTCCTAGCAAGCAGAAAACAGTCATTTAGGGCGCAACTCTTGAGGAAGTACATTTGGGTTTCTAGGGGGTATTCCATAGCAGATCCGAGGAAACCCTTCCGACCCATTATAGAGGAGGCCAAGATGATCGTTTTGAGTCATACATCGTTAGATTCCATTGGTGGGATCACTAGGGCGCACTTCTACAGCCCTGGAGGTGCGCAAACCCCCAGGGGGTGACATCCGGAGCTTCAGAGGTCGGATCTTGAGTCTGACAGTCATCAGGATCAGCTTAGAGGCCAAGGTGCTTCTTTTGAGACAGTTTCCAACTCATTCCGACAGGTATCGCCATCAAGGCGAATTTTCCAGATTCTGCAGCAGTTACTGTGAGCTTCCGGACTGCTTTTTGCCGATCTATCCGTGCATGCACAGACCAACATTCATTCTTTTGATCACGAGTATTTCTTGTTAGTTGATTTGTATTCCAGTGACGATCCATGAGATCTAACTGACGATTAGTATGTCTGCTTCCAACTTATTATTGTATTTCCTGCTTTTTCCTCATTATATATATCAGTGAGCTGTGTTATCCTTCTTTCGCATGCATTATCTTATACTGCTAAAACACTTAATGAATTGAAACACACATGCAAAAATCACCAAGCATGTTCACACATTAACTCAAACGCATTCATAAACCCCCAAAGTATTAGATTTCAGTGGCAAAAACCGTAGTGTAGCAGTAGATATCCAGATCAGCTGGATCAGGGATATTTCATCCAGAAGCTAGCTGGTGTGGTGGATGCGTTGACGATGGATCAAACTGTGGTGATAGAGCAGGTTTCCACATGTGCAAGTGGACACTGTTAGTCATGTAGTCTCTCATCACTCCATGTCTACAACCTGAGGGCCTTGAGACACCATCTCCTTAGTTATCCCACAAAATGGGGATAAGAGGATGGAACAATTCCAATAGATAGCAGACTCAAGAAAAAAGACATTCCTTATCTACATTGACTTATACCATCCAACCACTAGACCTCCAGATTTTCCCATTAAATTTAGAGCTTCAAAACTTCACCCATGGAGGGTATACTTTAAGAAGTCTTTTGCCTTATTGGCCTCCAAGATTGATTCCTGGATCAGTAACACCTTGGGTTTATTTTTAGCCACCAACCTCTTTAGGGAGTTCCTTTTGTGGGCACTCTCCAGACCCCCTATTTTGTAAGAGAGCACAATCATTTTGAAACCTTAGAGTGGGCTTTGCTTGCTCTAAGGGCCCCTTGAATATTCATTTGTTTACTAGATAACACCTCTCTATCTACTTTTTTTATTGCATGAGATAGATAAGATTTCCTACCAGGTCCACCCTGGCTTCCAATTTGATCCATACTAATACCACCTTCCACCCCTACTTCTCATCATGACCCACCAACTCCACCTCAACCTCCATATCCTTATGGGCAGGATTGACACCTATCACAAAGCTTAGAGACTTGTCAGGCACCACAATATTCTTATCATTCCCTTGAACCATAAAAGAGTATCCAAATACCTCCTCCCACTATGATTTGGTACGTTCCTGGGCTTGAGAGCGAGGTAGTTGTGACATCACAGCTCTGATTCGACATGCCCTCATCTCTTCTAACAATGCCAGTCCATTCTCCATGATTTTCAGCTCTCACGACTAAACCCCTTGATCACAGCAAATAGGCCACCTCGAAAGTTGCCCCTCCAAAACCAACATAACCTAAGGCAGAAACAGCCCAGTACCACTACCAAAGCTTCAAACTACACCTCTCTACCCACTACCATTGCCATTAGTTAGAAATTAGCCGGGAACCTCAAGTCTGTCGCCTTCATTTTAGAACCAGAGGTGGAAACACATCCAACTTTCAACTTAGAATAGAACTTTCCCAATTTCTAAGAGGGCTAGCCGATATTCAATGGGGGGCAATCAAATTTCTAAAAAGGATATATAAAGTTTAAACCGTTAAAGGGAATATTATTTCTCATTTCTTTGGGCTTATTTCATGTGATTTATAAGCATTAAGTTTTAACTGATCATGCGTGACTAAATTGATCTTGAATTTAGTGTAGAACAACTTTACATCATCTACCATTTTGATGTGTTGGCTAATACAAGTGTGGTCATTTTTGTTTTATAATTTGCACATCAAGATCTAGAGCTTATGTTGAAAGAATATTTTGGCAAAGAATATTCAGTCTTTTTAGGTTTCAATATCATGTGATAAACAAGCTGATAGATTGAAGCTACAGCAAAGCCAAACATCCTGTAGGCTTTTTTAAATCAGCTTTAAGTTTTAACTGTTTAGGGATGCCTGCTTCTGGTCTTTCAGTAATCTATATTCAGGCCTCTGAGGAACAAGGAGCAGGTTGTATGAATGCTTGAGCTGCCAATTTTTTTTTGATGCTGAGTAAGCACATTTTTAAAAGCTATATGGAATCCCCTTAGTGGGACAATATTGGTGAGGAAATGGCAGCTGGTCAGCAAAAGAGGCAATCAGATGGTGCTTGCTCTGTTCCCAGTAATTGCATCCAAGAACTATATGCTGAAAAGACAAAAATCAATTTAGAACTGTCTAGATGGTACAGAAGAATGAGATCTCACATTTCCTTAGAATGGAATGAGGCCCAAGAGAAACCAGTTGTTCGAAAGGGACAAGTGGGAATCACGTGGAGGTATTTTTCACCCTTTTATGAACCCCCAAAACGTCACTCGCGCAGGGATTTGGCAGATGTATTTATTGTTCTAGAGGAACTCTATGAACTGAAGGAGCTCAAGCATGTTCTTTCATATGAGGTTCGCTATTCTTGGTGCTTAGAGTGATTTCTGTTGGTATAATCATATGTTTATTTCCTTCAACTATTTTATTTTGTCCTTATCTTTCCATTTTCGAAGTATGCTCTACACGTTTCTAGTGGATCTAAGCACCTGTAAAATGGGCAGGTTTGGAATACGTGTCTTTCAGACTGTGAAAGGAAGCTTCTTTCTGAGTTCCTTCCTAAAGGAGTTGATGCCAAAAGAGTATTACAGTCCTTGTTCCTTGGCCAAAATTTTCATTTTGGAAATCCTTTCATTACATGGTATGTATTGCATTTTTTTCAGTTCATAATGTAAAACAAAATATATGACTGAATGCCTCAAAACGGTCATTCTATTATTGTTTTTGACTGCACATATTTTTCCTTTTACCCCTTTTTCAACAAGAACTGATACTTATCTGACTTGTCTCTGTGTGGCATTAGTTGAGTATTTGTTAACATTGAATATAAATGGTTTTGTTCACTCTGGTAAGACTTGCTTTAAATTTGATGCCTTGAAGGGGCCTGATGTATTGAAATCAATCATATTTTGTCATGTATCACATATCCTAGTCATGAAATTCATGTTCCAAAAAATAGGGAAGCCCCTAAATCTTGAAAGACAGTTGCACAGTATAATGTAGACAGAACATGGATGTACACCAAATCTCAAAATTGTTCCCTATGCAATATGATGGTCTAGAGGACTGATTTTAATGGTGGGTAACAGATACCAACATACCAAAAAGATTCTTCCTACTGTAGAAACATGGGTACAGATGAATGGATGAATGGATGGGATGGTTGGGCTGATGGATAGCTGGACGGATGATTTACTGTTTTCTGCTGTGGAACTCCATCATCTCTCACTTTTGCTAGTTTAAAGAAGTCAGCAAATGATATTTCTAGGGGGCAATTTGATCATTTTGGGAAGGAGCTAGCATAGCCCTTGTTGGTTCACCCTACTATACTTTAATCATTTTGTAGGCCAACCTAGATACCCAGAGAGATAGGGTCAGTTGTGCTATTAAGGGGCATCTTGGAAGTATTTTTAACAAGATAGTAAATGTTTTTTTTATGAAATCTGATTTTCTTAAGTTAACTTTATTATCTTACAAGGTCTAGATAAGGTGTGTTTTGTGAAACTTCTTTCTCAGTTGTGCAGCCTGACGGGACATGTTCTCCTGGTTAACTTAAAGAAGACTGTAGATATGGAACAAGTTCTCCTGATTAACTTAAAATTGATTGTTGATTGAATTTAATATCTTATACCATGTTTCTCATTGCAGGGGTTCTTCACTTTGCAGTGGTGGTATTCATCCAGATGCCGTTTTTTCAAGAGAGATTGACTTTAGAGCAAGGAAAAAGGTGTACTATTCAGTACTACGGAACTATCATAACAAGTGAGCCACTGTTTTTTCCTCATTTGCTTTCTTATTTCTTCACACAGTACCTTTGTTTAAATGGAAATTTTACTCTGGCATCTATGCATTGATGTTTAGCCAGCCTTACAACATCTTAAATTGACAACAGAGCCATTGACAATTTCTTTGGCAGCATGTTGGAGACTTTGCAGAGGTGGAAGGAAATCTGGGAAAGTTGCAAGGATCCAGAAACAGAACTCCTGCAGAAAATATGGTAGTCAATTCCTATTCTTTCCAATTTCTTTCATAGAAATGAAATGAAATGAAATTGATTTCCAGAGGACCAAAATAGTTCAGTTGGACTTCAAAGAATGGCAAATATCAACTGCAAGTCAATGGGTCATGTTAGCTATGGTTTGTGCTTTCAGCAATCACATCTAATTATCATGTTTAGTGGAAGCATACTATAAAGGTTGTTGACCTATGCACAAGTTATATATGATTTTCTGGTTGCTGTGATACATATGTATCTTTTCCATCAGTCATTTCATGAGTCTTCTTTGTTATTATCTTGATATTTCGTGGAAAATATTTCTAGGTGAGATAAGTATTTCGACTCAGTAGTAACTGTAGCAATGTTTAACTTTGTCGAACTCTTCTGTGAAACTGTCTTCCCATCTCCTTGCAGGGATGGTCAGGCAGAAACAATGATTGATTAATCCGCAGAACTGAAAACAAACACTAATAATTTGGCATAACCATCCAGGAAGAATCAATGCCAAAACACTTTAAATTCCATTAATAGACATCTTTATTTAGCGGTTCCGTAAAAGTTTCTGGTATGTTATTCTTTCCGGAATTCCAGAAAGCAATTACAGTTTCTCACTAGATGAAGCGCTTTCCTCTAGGAGAAGTGCTCATTCCCAAACAGATTAGGTGTGACTCAGTGCTGGGTCATCTGTTAATTTTGTAGCTTCCGGAGGCATTCCCACAAGAGGCCAAGGTGTCAGGCATGTGGTAATATTCATTGGCACCAGTTTAGCCTTTCGTTTCAGTGAAATCGGCCCATGAATGAGGCTAGGGCCTCATGGGCAAGTTGATGGGCTTTGTGGGCTGGTGTGGGGGTGCCACACCCACACGAGGATTAAAATATTCTAATTAATTGTTGAGTTTAGGAAGGGCTCCTAAACTCACTCATTGAAATTGTATATAAAGGAAAGAGATCATTGTGACATTATGGAGTTAGCATAAGTGAGTGAGCACTTGTGCTAGGAGGATGGAGATTTCAACAAGGAAATTTCTGCACCTAGGCAATTTGGCCTAGGGTTTTCTGGTTTTGTTTATCTTGTTCTTGACCAGATGTGTGGAAGACAAGGTTGCAACTCAAGAGGAGAGAGGCTGCACGTGTGGAGAAAAGAAACAACTGAGAAGACAGGCCACACGTGTGGTACGGACCACACGTGTGAATCATACAGGTCCATACAGGTCAGTACAACAAATCATATGGATCCGTACAATAGGCCGCACGTGTGGGAGACTTCTAGGCATTTTTTGGGCCGCACGTGTGAAGGGTCAGGTCCGTACAGGCTGACGTCAGCAGGCCTTACAGGTGACCTGAGGCAAGGTTTGCTGATTGGAAAATTTCTGGAAAATTTTGTTGAATTTGGTTGCTGAAATTCTGAAGTTGTGAGGATAGGTTGGTCCTCTGTTTTGGTAATTTTCTGGTCAACAGAAGGCTGATTTTTTCCTTCATAAATTAATAATTACAATGCAGAAAATTGTGTCTCAAATGTGCAAATGATTTATCTCTGATCTTGGTGTTTCCGCTGCTATAAATTTTCTGTCATAATTTCAGTGTAAAGTTGTTCAGTGATGCTAGCTAGGGTTTGCTCCTAAATTACTAGGAAGCAATTTTCAGATTTGAAATTAGTCACATAGAACTGCATGTGAAAATTGACATAATCAACCCCATGATTGGAAAGGCCCATATAGAAAATGTAATCTTACCTTATGTCTCAAGTATACAAGCACAGGCAGACAATGCTGGTGGACCTTAATGTCGGCCTTTGATAACAATATTCATTATGCTCTTAAACCTCACAACCTGTTAGCTTTGCTAGTTGGCCTTTTAATAACAATGCTAATAATTGATCCATATGGTTAGTCAATCTTCATTGCTTTTTGGAGATGTGTATATGCCTGCAGGCTGAGGGAACACTCATTAACTAATATACGCTCAAGGAGAGGTGATTATTATTGATGTCCCAGGAAACCTATTCTCTATTACTTGCTGTTTATAGCTGCTCAGGATCTTTAACATATTTGTAACTTCTGTTGTAGCATTGGCTGCTGCTTCTCTTAACTCTACTGATAGGTGGTGATCTTACTTTTTCTGTGTCACATTATGATAACCAAAAAGCTGATTGCATCCTTTAGTGGACACTGGAAATGTGTTCTTGACTGCTCTTTTTCATTCTGTGTAGATTTGCATCTGCATATTTTTCCTTTTCTGATGACTTAGAAGAGAACAAAATATTTGTTGCCTTATGTATGTTTTCATGATCATGAGAGTTAGAAGAGATTTTTGCCTGATGTGTTTTCTGTTGAAGATATGGGCTCTTAATATCATGTATATTAGAGTGTTCTACAATTGAGGTAAGAACAACATTTTATAGGTTGTAGGGATAGAATACCCATCATTGACCCCAATGACCAATGTGGGCTAATTAAGGACCCACTAATGGTGTACAGTAAATGACATTAATGGCCAGTACGTCAGGATTAACCACCATAACATTACATTCCCTCCTTAATCTTGACTTGAGGACAAAGATGTTGAATTTAAAGCAGCTGCAAGAGCCATTCTCTGGGAGGATCGCAAAGACCCTAGCTGAGGTCTAGGGCCCCCAGTGCACTCCTGGGGTTCTTGGTCTGGGACCAAACAGTTAGAGCCATGGAAAAAGACCCTTGTAAGGGCCCCCAGTAGATAACTAGGGTTCTTGGTCTGGGACCAAGTAGTAAAGACCCTTGAAAGGGTACCCAGTATATGACTGGGGTTCTTGGTCTAGGACCAAGCAGTTTAAGTCCCTAGATATGTCTAGGGCCCCTGGATGTATTCCAGGGTACCCATGTCTAAGGCATGGGTTGATCCTTGGTTTTGTACCTTGGTGGATAAGACCCTAGATATGTTCTGGGGCAACCTGGTCCTTGATCAGGTAGTTGTTGGTGTGTGACCCTCTTTGAAGGCGGGCATGACCACATGAGGGATGTATCCCATATGCAGTGATGATAAAGTTGATCGGTCACCTTGAGAAGGATATATGGACATGTGTAAACCTCTCCTAAACCCACCACCCTTGGTTTCTGAGCTTGAGTTTGTTTGGGGGTTTGTATTTTGTCTTAGGGGTTAATATAAGAAATATTTAATTAATATAAATGATTAATATATTTAATTAATATTTATATTAATTAAATATATTATTTTTAATTATATTTCTTTTACCCTAACCCTTGCCTAAAGGTATAAATAAGAACCCAGCCCCCTTCACTCAACTCACTCATTTTTCTCTTCCTCCTAAAGAAGTGGCGGATTGCTCTTTTGATCTGTAGCCTCCTTGTAACAGTTTGCGGCCTCCTTGTGACAGCGTGCGGCCTCCTTGTGACAGCCTCCCTTTGTTAGCAGCTCGGCCTCCCTCTCTTCTTTTGCTGCCATGTCCTTGCTTGATTTGCTTGATGCTGTGTGGGTGTTGAGGGTGTCTATTCCTCCACTGAAAGTGCTGATATTGCTGTCCTCCTTGACTGTTACCAACCAGCCCCCTCCTTCTACCAGTGACCTCCTTCTACCAGTGATACCTTCCTTGTAGCCCGCCCTCCCCTCATTTAGGACAGATCTAGGATCTTGAAGGCCACGACACCTTAGAGGGGTGACTAAACAGGCAACCGTCCCTCCCTTTTCTAGTAGATTATTTTTGTGTGAGGGTTTGGGGTTTTGGGTGTGAGGGTTTCATGGTGGTTTGACAGTCCTTTGCTTCTTTTGACAGAGATCTGAACCTTGAGGCAGATCCATGACACATAAGACTTATCTGAGCATATTTTAGTGGCTTATTATCTCTCAGGTGTGCTATGCTCTTCTTCTTCTTACAGAGGTAAGATTATCAAGAGGTAAGTTACTTACAGTTCAGATCTCTAATTTGCTCATGCTCAGATTTTCTTATTTAGCCTAGATCTACCTACTGTGCATGTTCAGTTTTTATACCTACTGTTTATGATTTGGATCTAACTACTGTTTATGATTAGAAGTGATTTCTAGTTCAGATCCGAATATCTTGATCACTCAGAAATTGTCTATGGTTCAGATCTATATTTCTGTTCATGTTCAGATTTATTTTTCAGATCTAACACTCTAGCATACTCAGAATTTGTTTATATCTATCTGCTATTTCTGATCAGAATTAATTTCTAATTCTGATCTGAGTGTTTTGCTCACTCAAAATTGTTTAAGCATTAGATCTTTTGTTGTACTTGTTCAGATATAATTTTGGTTGATATCTAACTATTCAGCATGCTTAGAATTTTGAAATTTAGATCTGTATAAGTTGAATGTGTTTATGCTGATTTTGTCTTCAGAATTTTAGAAGGAAGATTCTTGTTTTCTTTACCTATTTCTAATAAAAGAAGAAAAGGTGGAAAATAAGACAATTGTTTGAGACCACATGTATGATTTTGTTTAGTGAGGTTGTCAATAAAGCATGATGTATCTATGCTGGTTTATTTTTTTCTCTTACATGACATTTGATGTTGGACACCAATTTTTTTTCCATTTTTGCGATTAGCATTACCCACCCACCATCACATGTGACACATATTATCCATCCCAGGATGTAGACTGCACCCTACTTCTCCTAGTGCAATCACTTTTGTATTTGACCAAGTAAAGATTAGATTTGGGTGTGACAGTTCTATGATAGCGGAGCAATGATATGGCAATTATCATGGCATTTAGTCTTTCAGTTGGAGATTTTTGTATGGCCTCTCATGGGGATTTTGGATGGTGGCACTTTGGTTTGGCTTCTTTGCACGGTGGCACTCTAGTATGGATTTTGGACGACGACACTTTGGTATGGCTTCTTTGTTTGGTGATACTTTGGCTTGGCTTTTGGGTGGTGACACTCTGGTTTGGATTCTTTGCTCGACGACAGTCTGGTGTGGCAGCTGGCTTTTCTGCATGGTTGCACTCTGTTACGGCTTTTGGATGACGACACTCTCTGGTTGCAAATTTGTGGGGTTTATATATGGTGTCGGTGGATTTCTTTAAAATGGGGTTTGGTTGGTTTTCTCAAGCATGTTCCATTTTGTGGTAGCTTAATGGAGGGCTTGATGCCCCTGTGATGCGGCTTCTAGAGAGACTCAAGCATTGGCAAACTTCCTGATGCATCAGTGGTTTGGGTGACGACGTGTTGAGGGGCCTGGATTCCCAATGCTCAACAGTAGGGATTAAACCCAAGGACGAGGCCAAATTAGACTCCTCCCTGTTTGGTATGGAATAATCTTGCGGGTTAATGGTCTGACAATCGTTCGATGGGCTTTAATAGTTCTTTTCTTTTTTTAAGTTTTTCCAATATTATAAAATGATAGCAAGTAAACTACACTAATAGCTTTAAATAAGTTGATTTTTCCATATAACCTACAAGAACCTCCAATGACTAGGAAACACAACTTTTGATCCCTATGGAAGTAATTCCTCTAAGAACTAATTACTGCATAACGTTTAAAAATAACATAAAGTTGAAAGAGATGAAAATAAAATACCAAGAATTAATTCAAAAGATATTTCATCAAAGGATAACTAATAAAGCATTTATTAAGAATAGTAGCAATCCATTCAACCATGAAAGATAACTTATCAATAATTGAAATTTTTACTGGATGTCTGAGACATTAAAACAATAGTAGAAGAGTCCATGACAAGGAATTAAGGCACATGAAAACCTCGGTAAAACTAGATTCCTTGACTCTAAAAGATTTTTGGAATTAGCTTCAAAATAGTTCTTTGCTACAATCCTCCAAAAATTCTCCTTTGAGCCAAAAATCCCTTTCTCTGAGGTCGATCCTCTTATTTATAACTTCACTTTACAACTTAAAAATAGAATAAAGTANAAAAAAAAAAAAAAAAAAAAAAAAAAAAAAAAAAAAAAAAAAAACTTGCATGTCATCAAGATGCCGACAAACTGGGAATTTGGACAGTTGCATGTTCAGCATCGTATTGGACCCATTGCTCGAACAACTCCTCGCACAATTGTTGGTATGGGAAAACATGTTGATCCATGGGGAAACACAAGATTTCTCTTTTTGCCTTGAGTCGTTGAGTGTATCTTTCTATTCTCGAAGAAAGCGATTCCAGCCTGACAACCATCTTGACTTCTTCGACCAAATGTTTTTGCATGTGGCCACGACTTATTGAAGTGATGGTTCTGACGTCTGCTTCGTGTTTAGTTGCAATTTTATTGAATTTTGCGAGTATTTCATCCATGCCGAAATTCCTCTGGTTAGCCGAAACTAGGCAAACCGTTCTCTGCCATGACTTTATTTATAAAATCCCAAAATTTTGAGCAAGTTGCCCATTCGTCATTTACTTGGATTTGAGATAGTGCGGCCAGTTTCATTCGCCCTTGGCTTTGTCAATAGTAGCCCGAGTTATAACAATTCACTCACCTTTGCCTTTTTGGTATCTAGCATGAGTTCATCAGTAGTGCATAACACAACGCTGTCGACTTTATTTTTCGCTTCCTTTGCGTTCTCTTCACAATGGATTCTAAGTTAGCAACTTCATTTACAAGTTCGGAGATAGGTTGATCACCCCAGGACATAATATTTTCCAAACTTCCTGGAGTGTGAAAGTGCTCCATCTCTGGTTCCTTGCCTTTATCATTTATGTCAACTTCTTCAGGCTTTTTACCTTGATTTACTACCCATGTCTCTTTTGGTTCTTTATCTTTTCCTTGGTCAACCGCTTGTGTCTTTGATGGTTGACTGCCCATTGTTTATCTCTGGATGGTGATTGGTTTCCACACTGTCTACCCATGCGGCCTTGGTTTATGATGACTGTAATCTCGTTCTTAAACCCATGAGTAGCCAGAGGATTAATTGTAGTTTTCCATCGATTACCAACTTGCAACTTGGATTTCAAATTACTAAAAGTCTCAGTTGAGGATAAGCTAGGGCACTTCTTTTGAGCCACCAGTCATCAGATTCTGACGGTGGAATCTACCAGGGCGCATCAGACAACCAAGAAGTGCGCAACTCTTGAGGAGGGACGTTTGGGGTTCCAAAAGTATTTTGAATCAGATCAGAGGAAACCCTTTCGACCCATTACAAAGGAGGCTAGGGCGCACATTTTGAGACAATTATCATTGGATTCTGTCGGTGGAATCACTAGGGCGCACTCACAGAGCCTAGAAGGTGCGCAACACCCTAGGGGATGTGATCCGGAGCTTCAAGGGTCAAATATTCAATCCGACAGTTATCAGGAGGTGCTTAGGGACCAAGGCGTTTAGTTTGGGACAATTTCCAGGCGGATCTGTTGAGTATAGCCACCAAGGCGAGTTTTCCAGCAATTGCAGCAGTTGCCGTGAGTTTCCAGAACTGCATTTTGGCGATCTATCCGTGCTTGTGCAGATCTATCCATATCTTCTGTTCACGGGTATTTTGTATTAGTCGCATTGTATTCCAGTGACGATCCATCAAATCTAATTGATGATTATTTCTCTCCTTTCCGCATTTCAGTTGTATTTCCTTCTTTTGCCATATAATACATGCTATTGAGATTGTGTTGGTTCATTACTTTGCATGCTTCATATATATGTCCAAACCTTATTTGTATGACACACACATGCGAAAATCATCAAGCATGTTATACAATTAATTAAAACGCATCTAGAAACTCGTAGAGTATCAAATTTGAGAGTCAGAACACTAGTTCAATAGTAAATATCCAGATCCTTTGGATTTGGGATATTTCAGTGGTATCAGAGCCTTCTTCCTGCCAGCTTGTGAAGAAGTGCTTCTCATGACCCCATGATTCTGGGAACAGGTGAAGAATACCCAAAGGGCCGAGGACATATTGGGGACGGGTACATTCAGTACTGCAGAGGACATAGTAGAGATATAAGAGACAAGAAATACTCCCTTCCAAACTTAGTCAGATATAGAGCCAGAGTTAGAGGACAAAGATCACATCAGTTATGACATAGAGGCAGAGATAGAGAGGACTATGGGTGACAGGCGTGAGACACCAAAGGGTAGGGGGAAAGGCCCCGAGTCACATTCTGACAATACACAGGCCATCTTGAATGACCTAGCTAAAGGACAGCAGGACATGATGAACGCCATCGCATAGATGGCCATCAACACATAGATGATCCAACACAGTGTGAGCACCATGGGTGCCTATGCCGCAGGAGGATCGAGTGGATCAAGAGGACACCAGGGAGGTGGGGCCAGTGGCTCTAGTGGATCTTAGGGTGGTGCGAGCGGACATCCCTCGCCTATCCATGCCTATACATCATCTGGGAGGATTCCCTGATCGTTATATCCACAGTTCCAGGGGGGACAACTGCTGGGACAGCCGGGGCAGGAAGGCAGACAGCCAGGTAAGGGACATGCAGTACCACAGGACCCATTCGGAGAGTACAGGAGAGATTATTTGGCACTAGGACCAAAGTTTCATGTAGACATGAGTTTGCTAGACTATTGTTCGATCAGGTATCGGAACAGACCCCGGGGGGCACAAAGGGGCAATGCGCAAACTCAAAACATGGATTTCATCAAGAAAGTGGGAAAGATGAACATTTCTACTTTCGACGGGTCATCACAATGCTCAACTTAGGCATGGGTACAAAAGCTTGACACATATTTCAAGCTTAACCCTATGACAGAGTCATAAGCTATCAACTTCGCCACTTTGCACTTGGATGGGGAGGCCCACGAGTGGTGGTACCATGGGTTGGTGACCTTGGGTCACAACCACATTACTTCATACTTGGAGTTCACCGAGAGGTTGATGGAGAGGTTTGACATGAGAGATCCAGAGCTCCATTTCAGAGATCTTACATGGTTGAGACAGACAGGGTCAGTTGAGGCCTTCATCATAGAGTTCCAGCGGAAGGTAGTGGCCGTATCAGATATATTAGAGCACAGGTTGGTGATGCTGTTCACTGAGGCATTGACGGAGCCATTGAGGGGTTGGCTTAAGGATTTCAAGCCCCACACCCTACAGGAGGCCATTGTGCGCACGAGAGACATGGGGGACTCAGTGTTGAAGCCCAAAAACTTTACCAAACCCTTTGTACCACATGTTCACGATTAAAAACATCAACGAAGTTTCGCCCGCAAAGTGTTGCTACAAACTATTATTATAAAAACTAAATAATACTAGTAGGTGGGATCCCCTTGTAGTATTGAAGATCAGATCTATCCATTTTTTATGTTGTGATGATGTGCGACACGGCTTGCATGGTTGATAAAATCTTGTTGCTATTGGTTATAATTTGAGCTTATGAGGTGTCGATTACTTATGTTACCACAACCTATGCTATTCATTAATATCATTGCTATCTGTTCTTATCGCACCTGCACAACAAACATGTTAGTGAAATTACATGAAGGGCAGTTTTGAAGAAAGGCAGAAATACTATAACAAATGCAAAGTAAAAAGAGATCTAACTCTGCAATTTTATTATACCACATACAAACAATTGGAAGGAAATAGGGAACAATGCAACAGTTGCAAAGGTTAAGAATTTAAAACTATCCTATATACTATACTATATGCATGAAAGACTTAATGGTTATGGTAAATCATAATTAGCATTTTTATGGACATGCGATTTAATTGAGTTATGTGTCGATATACATATGGTATCTTTGGATAAATGGATGTTGGTGGCTCATTTGACAAGGTAATGGACCTTAATAGGTTATGCAATTTTGCTTGGGTTATATGATGTGAAATGAAATATGGTGGTCGCGCTACTGGCTTTTAATGTGGTGATGGTTTCGATACATGGTTTGATTAATGGTTAATGAAGAATGTGTTGGCATGTACTGTTGAATTAATGAATTGTGGGTGGAGGCGACGTGCATTTATTGCACGTCACCTTTACTCCTCCCGTTAGCCACCACCCTAGTCGAGCTATTGTTCGGTTTTGTTGCTGTGGTTATGCTTTGATTTCTTAGCAAGGAGGAACCGCTCGACCAACTCGCGTTTTAAAGGAATTTGATTACAGGTATGTCTTTTTTTGGCCATTCGTGACTCTGCTCTGGTTATGAAATGATTAATGGCTCAAGTGTATTGGTTTGTGTTCTCCTTAAGTGTTGCAACTGTGTAAAATTGTGTTCTTGAGATGAATGGTTCTTCCTGCAATAATATTGAATTCGTAGAAGTTACTGGTCATCCTGGGTGGTAGCTCTCTGTTATCCTTGCTGGTTTAAGTGAAAGTTTTTTTTTTAGTCTTGGGTGGATAGCTATCTTTACGCACTGTCACTAAATCCAGTCTTTGGCTTTCATGGGTTTAATGGTTGAAGGCTTTCTACGTCACTGTGTTTTGTTCACTTCGACATTGGTTGATTTCACCACTAAGGGTCACGAAATGGGTTCTCCTGTTCTTACTCAACCATGTCTTAACCTCCGTGCTGTGGTTGTTTGATTGAAGAGCACGAGGGTTATACCCTGCGCACGTTAAATAACCTTTGCCAAGCCGAACTAGAGCCCTACCTTTTCGGTTATGGCCCCTGTAATGGATTTGTACCCGTCCACAAATGAGTCGTGGTTCTTCCTGTATGCACCATGGCCTCGGAGTTCTCACCTTTACAAAGAGTGGCTCTACTCTCCCTATGTTGGCTATGAAACAAACCTTAGCCCTCTAGTCTGAAGATTGATAGAGAAGACCAACCTAGCCTGTTGGTTTTACGACTTGGTTATGGTTGATTGGTGGTATAATTGTTGACTAATTTGAGCACAGGCTTGACCAGTTTCTTGTGTGACAGTCGTGTTGGTTGGTATATAGTCACCGACTCTGTTATAACAGTGTTAAACCCTACATTGCCAATTGCACTTTAAAGTACACAGTCACTCTCCTTATGTTAATAACTCGGTATTGTTAATGGAGAAGGCCTTTGCCCCGATTCGATTGGATGCAGGGATATGCATAGTTGCCACAACTTGTTAGGTTGATTGATTTTTTTTACGACAGTGGCGAATTGTTGGTTGATTGATTTTTTATGACAGTGGCGAATTGTTGGTTGATACACAGTCACTGGTATTTGCACTAATGATTATTTGGATGATTAGCTGGCGTTGGTTACAAATGCTTGATGTTGCTCACGCATGTCGTGTTTGGTGTATGGTGTTTTTGCAAAATGAAATAATGGGCATGGTAACTGTGGTTTTCTTTGGGGCCAAATGACTATTGAACCGGATGACTGTAGAGAATATATCCACTGCATCCTTATGTTTGTTCGATTATATAAGCCTGAGTTTGCACAACATAGTCGATTACGGTGTGACTAAATCGAAACAACATTGTATTAAATCGATGGCTCAACACGATGGGTTGAGGTATTGCCGTGACTGTGTGTTTGTTGTGTTAAGTGGAAATGTTGCATCATGGTGTTTTGTTGGCTGCACACTATGTATAACATAGATGGTTTGGGTTTTCACACTCAGGGATACCCACAGGGTTTTAAGCATGTTTTGCTGCAGCCCGATCATTTGTTGAGACAGGCTTGTTGTTGATACCTCGTCGGTTGGATAGGTGGCCCATCTTTTTATAGTCACATTAGATTGGGCTTGCACAAATGATGGAGTTACACTTGCATGATTGAATTATTCGGTGTATATTGTGATGTCCCATCCCCAAGATTAAGCCAGCAGGGAGTGACTTAGTAGTCTATATGTTCCCGTAGACTATAGTCAGGCACAAACAAGGAACCAGATGGAGAAATAAGGAGGAATTAAGGCTAAACGATAAATTAAGCCTAATTACTTAGGAAAAGTCACTTAAGCCTAAGTCAACGAAGAATTAGAATGAAAAGGTGATAAGGGGGGCGACTTAATTGACAAATAATTC
>ML780023.1:282279-299786 GCA_009831015.1 Picea engelmannii | reverse complement strand
GGGACGTCTCCCTTGGGATTAGCCACCCTAAATAGAAAGAGCTCCCCATCGAGGTGACAGTGGGTGGGGAAGTTCCTGTTACGCCAGTTTGAGCCTTGACTTCAAGCTACCTAAACCTTTCCTACAAACTGTGCGATAACAAGCCCCAAAATATATCAAAGAGGCCCCGAAATATAATAAAGGTGGTTATAACCACCCAGGAGAAGAAGTCGGCCCTGCCAGTGAAAGGACACTCCCACACGTGCCAGTCTTGTATAAATAAGGAGGCTAGCACCTCACTTATACCCACACTCACTTGTTCATTGAGAGACAAGTTTCAGAGCTGCAGTTGGAGAAGAGAGAGAGAGAGGCACATCTTTAGGAAAGGACTTTCTGTACTTGTTTGAGTTATCTCTTGGCATTGTATTGGCTATCTAAATTAAGGAAGTTTTGCTGGGTTTTCTGCCCCATGAGGGTTTCCCAGGATAAATGATGTGTCTCTTGTGATTGTGTATTTCTCAGTGATTCTATCTTATGCTATTGTTATCTATTGAAATGCAAAGAACTATAATAATTGCTTAAACATTAACAAGAGGTATGTCTACAGGAGCACCCCGAGCAGTGTCAACGAAGAGGATGGAGCGGATCTTCCGTCACGGTGATGTAGCTTATGCAGCAGAGTGTTTGATCACCACCCAAAAGGATACAGAGGGCAGAGAGCATGACCATCCACAGATCATGAAGCTTTTGAGTCAGTATGAGCCAGTGTTTGGGCCGATACCACCAGGGAGACCACCAGACAGGGGATCGAGCATACGATTGAGTTGGAGGCGGGGGCCACACCGATGATCACCGTGCCCTATAGGCACCCCAAGAGATTCAAGGATGAGATTGAGAAAGCAATCAAAGCATTGCTTGCAATGGGGCACATCAGACCCAACACAAGTCATTTTGCTTCTTCAGTTGTTCTGGTACTGAAGAAAGATGGCTCATTGAGAATGTGCATTGATTACAAAGCTCTCAATAAGAAAACAATCAAGAACAAATACCCCATTCCGCGCATAGATGAGTTGATGGACGAGCTACATGGGGCAATTTTCTTCACTAAGATTGACTTGCAGTTATGATATCATCAGATTAGCATTAGAGAGTAGAACATAGAGAAGACAACGCTCAGATGCCACTTTGGACATTTCGAGTTCTTGGTCATGCCATTTGGGTTGACCAACGCACCAGCCACTTTTCAGTCTTGCATGAATCGCATCTTCAAGGGGCAGTTGAGAAAGTATCTTTTGGTACTCTTCGATGACATTGATTTACAGCAGGACGTGGGATGAGCATCTGGCACATTTGGAGGAGGTCTTGGGCATTATGAAGGAACAATCATTATATGCCAAGGAGTCCAAATGTGAGTTTGGGATGAGAGAACTACTGTACTTGGGGCATATCATCAGTGAGCAGGGAGTACAGGTTCATCAGGAGAAGATCAGAGCCATTCTGGATTGGCCAACACCCAAGAACCTCACGAAGCTGAAGAGATTCTTTGGGTTATGCAGTTACTACAAGTAGTTTGTCAAAGGCTTTTCACAGTTGGGAGCACCGCTCACAGATCTAACCAAGAAGGGTGCTTTTCATTAGACGTATGAGTTACAACAGACATTTGAGAAAATGAAGGAGGTTATGAGCACATGCCCTGTTCTAGCCCTTCTAGATTTCTCTCGACCGTTTGTCTTAGAGTGTGATGCATCATGGGTGGGGATTGGATCAATTTTGATGCAGGGAGACCATTCCATTGTGTTCGAGAGCATGTAGCTCAACGAGTTAGAGAGACTCTACTTGATTTACAACAAGGAAATGATGGCAATCATGCATGCCTTAACCAAATTCAGGCAGTATCTGGTGGGTAGCAGATTTGTAGTGAAGATTGATTACAACACTCCCTAGTATTTCCTGGATCAGAAAGACCTTAGCAAGAGACAACAGAAGTGGGTTTCGAAGATCCAAGCCTTTGACTTTGACATTGAATATGTTAAAGGAAAAAGGAACGTCGTAGCAGATGCCTTGTCTAGTAAGCCAACAGGGTGTTCGATGATGGATATTTGCACAGACTGGAAAGCACATTTGTTGGTGGAGTACTCCAAAAAAAAATTGTTTGTGAGGTATTGGATGGATAGGTAGTTGATGATAGATACCGGGTGCTAGATGATGTTATTTTCTACAAGGACCGGATCTACTTGGTTCCAGAATCTACCTTGAAAGGAAAGATTCTGAAGGTGTGTCACACTTCGCCTGCAACTGGGCATCAGGGGTACTTCAAGACATACAGACAGATAAGGGAGATATTCTCATGGAAGGGTCTCAAAGATGATGTACTGAAACACATCCGAGAGTGCATGACTTGTTAGCAGAACAAGTCCGAGCAGACAGACCCCGCGGGGTTACTTCAGCCTCCACCCATTCCAGAGAAGAAATGGGAGAGCATTTCTATGGACTTCATTACAGGTCTTCCTCGAGTGCAGGGAAGGGACTGTATATTTGTAGTGGTTGACAAACTGACCAAATTTGCACACTTCTTTGCCATACCCATGGACTACAAGGCCATACAGGTAGCAGAGCTATTTTTCAGAGAGGTTTTTCAGTTGCACAATTTACCCAAGCAGACAGTCAATGATAGAGATGGGCGCTTCATCAGTGCGTTTTGGTAGGAGCTCTTTTGGTTGGTGGGCACAGAGTTAGCCATGAGTACCAACTACCACCCACAGACAGATGGACAGACATAGATTGTCAACAAATGGGTGGAGGGTTATCTGAGGAACTATGTGGGGGGGAAGCAACGCCCATGGGTGAGATGGTTGCACATGGGTGAGTATTGTTATAACACAACTTACCATATGTCTATCTAGATGTCGCCATTTAGAGCATTGTATGGATACGATGCACCCTCTTTTGTGGAGACTGTGTTTAGGGATAGCAGGGTCTCGAGGGCCAAAGAATGGGTTGAGAGTCGGAGGATTCTACAGGTAGTAAATTAAAACTTACGGGCAACTCAGAACCAACATATTTCTCAACGTATTTCACGTTTCTTGCCTTAAATTGAAACTTACGGGTAGCAAGATTCTCAACGTATTTCACGTTTCTTGCCTTAAAAAGGCAGTGGGACAACAAGTTAACATTTCAGAGGAGTTGCCACCCTTGGATGAGGAGGGTCAGTTGGAGGTAGTATTGGAGGAGGTGCTCAAGCAGAGAGAGCATAGATTGAGGAGCAGGGTCATCGTGGAGTGCTTGGTTAGATGGAGGGGACTTCCAGTGGAGGATGCCACATGGGAGGGAGAGCATGTATTGCAGCATCCAGTATTGATGTTGCTTGAGGCCAAGCAATCTCAAGAAGGGAGGACTGTGATGTCCCATTCCCAAGAGTAGGCCAGCAGGGAGTGACTTAGTAGTCTATTTGTTCTCGTAGACTATAGTCCAGCACAAACAAGGAACAAGAGGAGAAATACGGGTGAATAAGTGGCTAAACGATGAATTAAGCCAAAAAGCATAGGAAAAGTCACTTAAGCTAAAGTCAACGAAGAAATAGAAGAAAAAAGGTGTTGAGAGGGAGACTTAATTAATTAATCACTCACCTTAGGAGGAAAAGCGCCTAGCTTAAGTGATGTCAACGGAGAATTAGAACGAGAAAGGTATAAAAGGAGGAAGTCGACCTAATTCCTCATTATGTTATGATTTGATGTCGAGAACAGTTTCCAGAGGAGGAAATCGACCTCTTTGATGTTTTGTGGATTTCTGGAGGAAACCACCACATAGATTGGTTTCGGTGTTGGAAGACACACCCTAGCATATCGGATATACCATCCAGGTATTTCACTGTGCCAGTTCAAGAGTATTCAGATCTATTGCAGAGATTGTGCAGTGCAGCCAGTGAGGGCGCAAGGGTTAGAGAGAGTTTTGTGGAGCTGCATGAGACCAGGACTTATCTCAGCGATTCCTCCCGACCTAGTTAAGGATCAGCCAGGGTGCTTCTTTTGAGCCACCAGTCATCAGATTCTGACGGTGGAATCTACCAGGGCACGTTAGACAACCAAGAAGTGTGCAACTCTTGAGGAGGGATGTTTGGGGTTCCAGGAGGTTTTCCAGATCAAATTAGAGGAAACCCTTCCGACCCATTACAGAGGAGGCTAGGGTGCACATTTCAAGACAATTATCATTGGATTCTGTCGGTGGAATCACTAGGGTGCACTCACAGAGCCTAGGAGGTGCGCAACCCACCAGGGGATGTCATCCGGAGCTTCAGGGGTCAGATCTTCAATCCGACAGTTATCAGGAGGTGCCTAGGGACCAGAGCGCTCAGTTTTGGACAGTTTCTAGGCGGATCTGTTGAGTATAGCCACCAGGGCGAGTTTTCCAGCAATTGCAGTAGTTGTCGTGAGTTTCCGGAACTGCATTTTGGCGATCTATCCATGCTTGTGTAGATCTATCCATATCTTCTGTTCACGGGTATTTTGTATTAGTCACATTGTATTCCAATGATGATCCATGAGATCTAACTGATGATTATTTCTTTGCTTTCCGCATTTGAGTTGTATTTCCTTCTTTTTCCATATAATACATGCTATTGAGATTTTGTTGGTTCATTACTTCGCATGCTTCATATATATGTCCAAACCTTATTTGTATGACACACACATGCGAAAATCATCAAGCTTGTTAAACAATTAATTAAAATGCATATAGAAACCCCCAGAGTATCATATCTAAGAGTCAGAACACTAGTTCAACAGTAGATATCCAGATCCTCCGGATTTGGGATATTTCAAGGAAGAGGCACTTTTAGGGTTTTGGTAGTGAGTTAGGGTTTGATGGGTGAGATGTGAAGGGGGAAAACTGCTTTTGAATTTTCATGGGGGGTTCTTCTAAGTGGATTTTTACTTTTCTAACTTAGGAAATACAATAGAAAACATTTCCCCACTTCTTTTCTTGACTTTAGCTTAGCCAATTATTTGCTGACTTTTGACTGACTTGGACTCCTCATGGACAATGACCTAGCAAAACTTGTCCAATTGAGTTTCAACGTGGTCCAAGGGTGTAGGGGGTCATAAGCCATTTGATTTGAGTACTCACACCCCTATACAAAATCCACAAGGACCAATTTTTTACATTTTTCATCAAAAATAATTAAAATTTCCAATTTACGGAAAATTTTAATTATTAAAAAGTCCTATCAAAACCTAATGGAATTCCGCAAGACTCTAGGAGATGTTTAGAATGGTCATTTACACCACTTCTCGACCTTAGTCACCCACTAGACTCGATCATTAGAACACCTTTCACCACTTTGGAGGATTATTGAGTGAAAAACTCAAGAGTAATTAAATTCGCTGAAAAGCAAGATTAATTACCTGAGGAAAAAAAACACTTGATGAAAGGACTTCCCTAATGATAAATTCCTAGGAAACTAAATTATTTGACCCATGCTAACATATTACAAAATTATCCCACACAGGGGAGCAGACATTCCGTGTACACAGAAAAAAGTGCAGGGGGGAAAAATTGTCTTGCTGAGCCATAAGTCCTCAAACTTGTCGTACCACAAGGTACATATATTCATGATACATTATGTTGACACCTAGTTGAAATAGGTGGTCGATAGATCTAAGACACAACCAAGTTTAATAGATCAAAGCTACATCCAACAAAATGAAAGCAATAGATTGAAACAATTTCACCTTATAGATTGGTACATGACAATGAACAACCACACATGAGATCCACACCAAAATTGCCTCCAAGGACTTTTATTCCAAATGAAATATATAGATACAATAGTGTTACAAACTAAATCCTTCTCCCAAACTCCAACTAGCTTGCACAAGAGAGAAAGCTTTATTATATAGCAAGAGGAGAAGAGAGCCCAAGTGAGGAGGGTGCACCACTTGGAGAAGGAGGGGGCACCACATGTGAGGGGAAGAGGGGCCAAGTGTTAATTCAAGGCTTCCACCTCTCCCAAACTCCATCTAGATGACAAGTGTGAAAGGAAGGAGGAAGGAGGGTTGCCACCTATCAAGGGGTGGGCAACCCTCTCTAAGCATGCACCACTTCTCCTCAAGAGGGGCGCACCTCCTTCTTGAGATATTCTCTCTTGATCATAACTCAACCCACAACTCACTCTAAACTCAAACTTTAACTCAAAGATGCTTCCCTTTGCTTCCCTTTTGCTGCCACATAGCCTTTTAGGCTTTTTTTGACTAAAAACATGTTTTCGACAACTCGTCAATGCGAGGGATAGGATACCGGTTCTTGATGGTTTTCTTGTTCAAGACCCGATAATCAATGCACATACTCAAGGTACCATCCTTCTTCAGGACTAAAACAACCGAAGAGGCGAATGGACTGCGGCTCGGTCTGATGTGTCCCATCGCTAGCAATTCCTTAATTGCTTTCTCTATCTCATCATTGAACCTCCTAGGATGACGATAGGGGGGTGTGATCATAGGTTTTCCCCCCTCATCCAACTCAATGGTGTGCTCAAACCCCTTGTCAGGTGGTCTCCCTGGTGGAATCGAACCAAAAACCTGTTGATGTCGCTCCAAGTTCTTGATCTCTGTTTGATACTGATGTTGAGCCTGTGCATCCTTCCACGTAGTGATCAAGCACTCTGCGACATATGCTACCTCACCATGTCTGAATATCCTCTCCATCCTTTTGGGCGAAACTGTCCTGGGTGCTCTTGTCGACATGCCCCTCAGAACAACCCTCTTCCCGTCACTGTCTCTGAACTCCATCTCAAAGGTTTGGTAGTTAGTGGTGATTTTGCCTAATGTGATCAAGCACTGGACTCCCAATACTACATCTGTGTCAGCTAGGTCAACCACATAAAATGTGTCTCTGATGGTGTAGTTACCTAACTTTACCTCCAAGTCCGGAACTCTGTCTAGACACTCCACTGTATGGGCATCCGGTACTGCAACATCAAACCCCTTGAACTCCTCTATCTGAAGTGCCTGTCTCGATACTGAAGCATCAATGAAGTTGTGGGTGGCCCCACCATCTCCGAGGGAGATTGCCCATTGTCCTTGAATAGGCCCTTTGATCTGGAGGGTATCATACCCGGGAACACCAGAAAGGGTCGTTATGACTCCTCCCTTTGCTGGTTTCTGTTTGTGAGCCTGCTCAGGAGGTTGTGGAACTACCGGTGGGTGGGTCCTTGCCGGTGTCGGTGGTATACGGGGAGGCTGCTCCTCTGCTTGTGCTGAGTCCTCCTCTGAGCTAGTGGATCCAATGTCATGCTCCTCCTCATCACTGTCCACACTGTCTGCTGCCACCTCAATGTAATGAATCTCTCCCTTGCCCATGCACCTGTGACCTGGGACCCAAGGGTCTTTGTAGCTGAAGCAAAGCTTCTTCCTCATAAGCTCTCACCTCGTCTCATCATCCAACTTCTCCTTGCCCTTCCATTCTGTCTGGAAGGGCATCCTGTCTTGGTCCTTCTGTGGTACAAAGGGTTTGGAAAAGGGTTTAGTCTTTGGCACCGAGTCTGCCAAATCTCGAGTTCGTAAGATGGCATCCTGCAAGGTGTGAGGCCTGTATGCCTTCACCCATCCTCTCAAGGTATCTGTGAATAAGATGATCAACTTGGGCTCTGATATATTTGTCACTGCCATTGCTACCTGCTTAAGCTCTTGTGATGAATGCCTCTGCTGTGCCAGTTTGTCTCAACTGGGCTATATCCCTGAAGTGGATCTCGGGATCCCTCGTGTTAAACCTGTCAATGAGTCTCTCTATGAACTCCTTGTAGGAGGTGATGTGACTGTGACCCAATGTCACCAAGCCATGATGCCACCACTCGTGTGCCTCACCCTCCAAGTGTTGGGTAGCTAAACTGATGGCCTCTGTCTCGGTCATCTGGTTGAGCTTGTAGTATGTGTCTAGCTTTTGTGCCCTGTTATCGCTCAGTTTGTAGTTTGGATTAAGTAGCTTGAAGGTAAGGGTCAAACTGGCGTAACAAGAGCTTCCCCACCCACTGTCACCTCGATGGGGGGCTCTTTCTATTTAGGGTGGCTAAACCCAAGGGAGACGTCCCTGACAATCTGGGGTTTTGAAAGGCAAAGGTTTAAAGGATCAAGGTAAGCTTTCCCTTCCACAGATTACTGCCAAGAAAATAGTGAAAAAGAAGATATACCACAGAGAAGGCACCTGTTTGCGAGACAAGGCAACAATAACACTAATACATGCAACAGTGGTTAATACTTCTTTAATCAATGACTATCTTTATTATATATGAGCACATACAACAGTGATTATTGATGAAGTCAATGATTGCAATAAAGACTATGGCTTATAGTATTACTTCTCAATAAATACAAAATGATATAGCATTCAATAGAGATGATTAATCTTTGAATAAACGCAATGCATCAAATATCATTAAATGCTCATATATGACAGAAGTGCTGCGTCACTATACTAGAGGTGACGTCAGCCTTGTTCTAGGGTTAGTTTGATAGACAAGGAGATCAACGTTTTGCAAATAGGCCAATGAAATTTATCAATACATCAATGTCTATCATCAGATGACCTAGCCACAACGTTTTCTATCAACCAAGAGCTCAAAAAGGGCATGACGTCATCATCAATCTAGGGTTAGTAGACGTTAGGGTTAGTTAGGGTTTCAAATTAGAAAGTTTTGAAAGGTTTGTTTTGGCATAATGAGCTCAACGTTGGAGAGATAGACTAGTGCCTTAGGGTATTATGGAGTCAGAAGCAAGGGCAAGGTCTCGGGAGAATCTAAATCTAAAGACAAGAGAGTTAGGCTCTATGGTGTTGCAATGGCAGGGCCCTAGAGTCAAAACCCTAAGGGGAGGAGGCTCATTCCGGTGTTGCGTAAGCAAGGCCTCATGCTTCTCCCTCTTTCCTTAGATATCCTTGGCAAAACGGCTAGCTTCAAAACATAAATCTAAGGGTGAAAAGTGTTGCAAGAGCAAGGCCCTTCAAACCCTAAAAGTCAAAACGCTAGGTGTAGATTTAACTAGGCCTAGGACGTCTTCTTTCTTCAACTTATGTTAAAAGCTAACTCAGAAAAAGGGGGAACTAGTGTAGCAACGGCTAGGCTATATCCTCCTTAATCAATGGCTAAAACAAGTTCTCAATCATGGGGACATATAGCAAGGACCTACTTGTGTGCTTGCTACCTAGGGTTTCAATGATTAAGCAAAATAATAACAATATAACTATAAATGCAAGAGATTTAACCGACAACCATTCATTTAAGAAGTTTTGCATGAGAAATACACTTACAAATCATGAAGAGCTTATTAAGAAAACCAACAGAATAACCTATTGGGCTAATTAAAATATGAAAGAATGCTGCAATTAAAATATCATAGCTACATAACTGTTAAATATCTAGATCCACAAAACACTGAAAGAATGCTGCAATTAAAATATCATAGCTACATAACAGTTAAATATCCCATTAAAAATGGCAAGTAGAGGCATATCTATTGTTCATTGCAAATCCTATACTAAATCTTGAAAAACAAAGAAAATGAAGGCATAATTGTTTTTACATACCCGGGAATATAGATATGGTAGATTGGAGTAGATCTGTACTCTACAAATGCTTATTTGATGGCAATGAAAGCAATAGATTTCTCCTTGTTTTCTTTATGGAAAATGGCCACAATAACCTCAAAGCTCAATCCCCCTTAGCACCGTTTGGAAAATGACGTTTTAAAACCCAAAATTGTGACTTAAACATGACGAAAAAAGAGCAAGGCGATATTGTTTCCGAGGTCGGTTTGAGTGATATTGTCGCGATAATTTCGATAATATCGTGATAAGTGTAACACTGCTCTAATGATAAATGTTCTATATTTGAAGTTCATTCAATAAAATATATCAAAGCTCTAAAATTGGATGTTTCATATTTAAATTTCTAAGATTGGTTAGCTTCTAAAATGGTCTCTACATCTTTTGGTGGCCTTGTTATCGATCTATGTACAATCCACAAGTGGGGATTCATAAGGTTGTAGAGGCATGCAAAAGCAAGAAAACATGTAGGTTTTAGATGTTATAGTGGTAATATATTGCGGTGGAGATAGTTGCAACCTTGTAGGGGTTAGGTTCCTAACCATGAGATGTATCTCAGGGTTGTGTTGTGGACTTGCAAAAGAATCTTCTGAGCACTACAAGGTGAGTTTGCATGCTTATGAAAGACTATTAAGGAGGAAGTTGTGAATTAGCAAAGGTTGCGATGCAAAATGATGTGAGTGCTGCAATGCAATCTTGCATACGGGTGAAGACCCCACGAGCGTAAAGTTGCAATGTAGATAAGTTGCAAAATGCACATGTCAAAGTTGCAATATGCTTGAAGCTTCGTAATGTAAAATTGTTGAAGAAGAAGCCCTGTAGGAGTTAGGTTGTAGAAGCCTTGTAGTTGTGGAAAGAATACAACTATAGACCCTGTAGAGATTAGGTTGTGAAAGTCTTGAAAGGAAAAACTATTGAACATTGCAAGAGCAAGTTGCAAAAGACCTAAGGAGACCCACAACCTCAAGTTGCATAATAACAAGAAGGTTGCAACCCATAGGTTGTAGAACCCCATGAAGGTTGTACTCCCAAGTCGTAGTGCAATAAAAAGGTTGTGATTCTTGAAGGTTGAGCTTCAACTGTAAAGTGTGAAAATTGCAACCCAAGGTCAAAGACCGCCTCAAAGCTACAACCCTAAAGGTTTTGGGAGAAAGATGCGAAAATTGAACATCTGTAGACACTAATCAACCACATTGTATAACAAACAACTAGACAAAGAAGACATTTGGCCATTAACTTCTCTATTGAAAGGAAGCCAAAATGTTTAGTTTGTTGATATTATAGTAGCTGCAGGAGGTATTAATCTCCACTTGTAATCTTTGATGATACTAGAATATTCCAGGAAGCAAGAGAAACCTTGAACCCTTGGACAATAACCCTAGAAGACAAGTCGGCTAAAGAGATTAATTAATATTGAGTTATTAGTCCCCGGGAAGAGAAGTCGGCCCAGTCAGTCAAGATGGAGTAGTATAAATAGAGGGAGCTAGAACTCATTTGTGACTCACTCCCTCGCAACTGCATAAGACTTGTAGTGCACAAGTTTGGAGAGGAGATGCAGCTGCAGCTGCTGCAACTTGTATTTCGGTTTCTGGCTTGGACTTTCTACTTGGTCTTTAGTTATCTTTGCTTGGTGCACTAGCCTTGGTTGGCTATTGAAGAAGAAGAATATGAAGAGCCTAAAGAAGAAAGCACCTATCTTCTAGAAAGTCAGAATGAAGAACCAGAACAACTTGATCATCCGATGCAACCATGTGAACCTATTGAATCAATCATTGTGCCCAAAACTAGAAAATGTCCAACTTGGTTGAAGCTACTCTACAAGAAGCAAAAAGACTCAAAACTCCAAGTGGCACCTTCAGAGAAAGCAAAAAACCCAAAAGATTCTCCAGCGATGCAGCATGTATGACAAATCTTATAAATGAAGAACCCACCACATTTGAAGAAGCAACTCAAAAGAAACAGTGGAAAGAAGCCATGACAAAAGAACACCAGTCTATCATGAAAAATGACGTGTGGGAAATCATGCCTAGACCCAAAGAAAAATCAGTGTTGACTTCAAAATGGGGCTATAAGATCAAACATGCAGTAGACGGAAGCGTGGACAAATACAAGGCAAGGTTCATAGCTAGAGGGTTCTCCTAGAAGGAGGGAGAAGATTATGACGAAACCTTTGCTCCTGTTGCTAGATATACTTCTATTAGAGCCATTATATCTCTTGCTGTTTCCATGGGATGGAATCTACATCAGATGGATGTAAAGACAACTTTTCTCAATGGAGCAATTGAAGAAGAAGTATACATTGAACAACCTCAAGGTTTTGAAGTACATTCCAGAGACTCTCATGTTTGTAGATTAAAGAAAGCCCTGTATGGACTCAAGCAAGCTCCAAGAGCTTGGTATGCCAGAATATAAAGTTACTTAATAAGACTTGGTTTCTCTAAGAGTCATTCAGATCCAAATCTCTACTACAAAGTTGTGAACAATGCACTTGTGATTCTACTATTGTATGTCGACGACTTATTCTTGACAGGTGCAAAGTCTCTCATCACCTAGTGTAAAAAGGAATTAGCTTCTGAGTTCGATATGAAAGATCTTGGTCTCATGCACTATTACTTGGGACTAGAAGTATGGCAGAAGTGTGGTGAAGTCTTCCTTGGATAAGGAAAGTATGCATTGAAGATTCTTCAGAAATTTGGAATGATGGATTGCAAATCCATGGCCACTCCTATGACCACAAATATAAGAAAAGTAAGAGACTCAGATTCTGATCTAGTAGACCCGTCTCTATACCGACAATTGATTGGGTTGTTGATGTATCTAGTGAATACTCGACTAGATATTTGCTTTGTTGTAAACACCTTAAGCCAGTTCTAGGTGGAACCCAGACATGAGCATTGGATAACTGCAAAGCATGTTCTGAGATATATTCGTGGGACGATAAACTATAGTTCAAGATACACCTCATCCAATGATATACAACTTCATGGATTCATAGATTCAGATTGGGGAGGGAGTGTAGAAGACAGAAGGAGTACTTCAAGTATGTGTTTCAGTTTGGGCTCTGCTATGATATCATGGGCTAGTAGGAAACAAAATTTTGTCGCACTCAGCACAACAGAAGCAGAATATATCACAGCATGTGAGGCATGTACCGAAGCAGTATGGCTGAGGAAGCTGATTTTTGGATTATTTGATCAGGTACCAAATTCGATCGTAATATACTGTGACAATCAAAGTTGTATGAGGCTATTAGAACACCCAATGTTTCATGACCGGTTGAAACATATTGAGATCAAATACTACTTTATTCGAGATAAAGTCTAGGAAGGAGAAGTGAAACTCCAGTATATCTCCACAAATGAGCAAGTAGCAGATATTTTGACAAAGACTTTGTCCAGGATAATGTTTTTGTACTTAAGGGACAAGATGCGGCTCATGGAGATAACTCCCTTAGCTGAAAGGGAAAAGATAGCTCCCCAGGTTGGGAGGGAGCACTGATATATATTATTGATTCATGGACAGTGATTTTCCAGTTTGGAAAATGGTCTAGGTTGGGTAGTTCCTTTCCAGTCCAGAAAGTGGTTCGAGATTTCTGACAGACAGGCACTTTCCAGTTTGGAAAAATGGTCCAGATTGGACAGTCATTTTCGTAATGAAAATGGTTCGATAGATTGCTGATGTACCATAGACAACGATTCCCCTTGTGGCCAGTGTCAGGGAATGGTCTAGGATAGTCATTCTTCTTGGCAGTCACTCTGAGTAGTGGTCAAGTAGAATGGTCCCCCTTGTCGGGCAGTCATTCTTTCGAAGTTCACAGTTGTGAGTAGTTTTGAAGAATGGTCCGTTTTGGAGATTGGTGCAGGACAGTCATTTCCATAGGAAATGGTTCGAACAGTCATTCCCTAGGGCAGACTCATTCTCTCTAGGTTGCACTATGATTAGTGTTAGAGGAATGGCCCAGTTAGGTGAATGGTTGAGGTTCAACAATTAGGGACAGACATTCCCTAGGGCAGACTCATTCTCTCCAGGTTTCACTCTGATTAGTGCCGAAGGAATGGCCCAGTTAGGTGAATGGTCCAGGCTCAAAAATCAGGGATAGTTATTCTTCTATGCTTGGGAAGAATAGTCCAGATAGCCCATGGATGATGTTTTATTTTCTGAGGGCAGATGCTCTTCCAGATCTCACAGATGTGAGTGGAAGTATGGCCCGGATGACTCAGTTTGTATCATGATATTGTTTATGCAGATTGATATTAGATGATATGATTGTTGTAGAGACTGTATGTCTCTAGACAGTACTTGTATGCTACTATGGTGGATGTGATCCATTGATAGTGACTGTGTGTCACTGGTTAGTAGCAGTGTGCTACTGAGAGTGGTTGTGTACCACTGGATATTAGTTGTATACTACTATGAATAGACACAGTTGTGTTCTATTGGATGGCATTGTTTTGATTGCCATGGAGACTATCCAACTGGATAGTTATGATGGTGCTCATGATTTGATCATGAGATAGCCTGTGTGGCTATGTTGATGCTACCGGTTGAATAGTCTGTTTGTGCTCAAGACCATTGCCTTTTATACCTCCCTAGCTAAGAGGGAGTGTTGATATTATGGTAGCTGCGGGAGGTATTAACCTCCACTTGTAACCTTTGATGAGACTAGAATATTCCGGGAAGCAAGAGAAACCCTAAAGCCTTGGACAATAACCCTAGAAGACAAGTCCTCTAAAGAGAATAATTAATATTCAATTATTAGCCCCCAGGTAGAGAAGTCGGCCCAGTCAGTCAAGATGGAGCAGTATAAATAGAGGGCGCTAGAGCTCATTTGTGACTTACTCGCAACTACATAAGACCTGTAGTGCGCAAGTTTGGAGAGGAGTTGCAGCTGCAGCTGCTGCAACTTGTATTTCGGTTTCTAGCTTGGACTTTTTGCTTGGTCTTTGGTTATCTTTGCTTGGTGCACTAGCCTTGGTTGGCTATTGATATGCTACCATAATTCTTCTCTCTGTCAAGGTTAAGGTGCTCGGGGGTGGCCTTTGTGCCTATGGTTGGGTGACAATATTGCTATATTTTCTATGGTTAAACGAGCACACCCACTTTTCTAACATAGTCTTCTAACGTCTCCGTTAATTGAGATTCTAGTCTGGCAATAGATTACTCCTAAAATATGTATAAATTTGTAAAATAAACTAGCTGGAATTTGAGGTTTTTAGCTTTTGGTCTAAGTCATCGAACACTAGGACACAAGGAAATGGGTGTTTGACACAGGACAAGTAGAGACCCCCACAAGGGTACACAAGGACACAAATATATTATATATATAATTATTAATACAAATAAATAAATATAAAATCACATAAAAAATTACAAACAAAAAGATTTACATCTTTTGAAATAGAACTACAATGCATGAAACACACGAGTACATGATAGATCATACAAGGGTACACCATGAACCATTAATTGCAGTTTTCTCATTCGATGTCATCAAACCACATTACATAAATAAGATGATAGATGGGTATACAAATGCAAATACAAATAAGGGTAGAAGAATGTCATAGCTTGTCCTCCTGGGTCTCATGAGTCATAACAAAAATCATCAGTATCACCACCACTTACGCTGCTATTGTGCCCTCCTTCCTCCTCCAACATATCCAATCCAAGTGCTACATTTTCTTGTGTAGTAGATGACCCCTTGAGAGGATCACCATCATCAACAGTGATCGTCTCTAGGACTGGTTTATTAAGATGCAAGTATTGATACTTCAAAAGTAATTGACAAGGGTCAATGCTCAGGACATTAGCAGATGGCCAATGTCAGGACAAATGTGACCTTAGTGCTGGACATGCACAGGACACGTGCCCTAATCAAGACACATGTCTAATGAGTGTTCGACACTCGGTTCATGAGTGTCCCAAGTGTCCTGGTGTTCAACATAGGGACATGAGTCACGTGGCCTAAAAAGATAGTGTTTTGTTTCAGGTCCTGAGGAAATTGTGAACCTATTGTACTTTGCAACACAAAATTTTAATAAAAATATTATTTTACAGAAATTCTTTGGACAATGTTCTGAGTGTATGCACTGTGTTTGTTGATTACCTCTTTGCATTTTAAACCTAATGTTAGTTTTTTGAAAGAATGTGCATAAAAAAGCTTATTTGCAGAGATCATCAACATATTTAATTTCTAAGGGCACCAATATCATATTCGGGAGAATAGTTATAAGTAGAGAATTTCACATCAGTTGGTTTGAATCATGTGATTAGATTTATTTTAAGAATGAACAATTTTTTCACTGTTGGAGACTGGACCGCTGAGGTGTTCAAACCTTGTGTTATTAAGGCCATTCAAGCATTTGGCATCTGGGTTGAAAGACTAGGCTTTCTGAACTATTTATTTAGATAAAATCTTAAGCTGCATGGGTGCATTTGGATATGGATGTGGGTGTAGTACAATAAGGATACAAACTTTTTGAATGATAGATATTGGAATACTGTGATTTTCTTTTGCAAATGAGGAGGTCGTGAGGATTTGAGTACGACGAGTACGTGTATGGCTAGGTGAAATATAGAAGTACGTATGTAACTATGATAAAATCTTTTGATGTTTTCATTCCAGTTTGAAAAGGACATGTCATGATTGCACATGACCCATGCTATTTATTAACTAATGGCTACTTGGCTATTTTGTGATTTTTTGGTGCTATTATAGTACTTGATAGTAAATACTTTGTGGCTTACACAACTAACTGAAAATCTTCAAGTTTTGCTTCAGTTAATTTTTGCATTCTGCAGTCTGATTTTAACTTTCAGCAGCTTTTGTGGCAGGTCTTGTTGAAAATCAGCATTTGCTTAATTTTGTGAGAATCAGGGTCACATTTGTAGCTAACACTTAAGAGTCTTATCCAACTTTCAATTCAAAATGATAAAGAAAGAAAACTAGCATGACATTAAGAAATTTATTCATTTTTTTTGTTCCTTTTCTTGTATCAGCAATTGACTTTAAACTTTAAATTGAAGGTGATTAGCTGTTTTTTTGGCAGGCAGTATATTTTGGCACACCCTTCACAATTTGTCCAAAGTCATTGAATATCACTATTTGCTTCTAACACTAGTCAAATGACAAAAACATATTTCTAGCTATCACATCAATGACTTGCCCAGCTCTGAATTGAGAGCTAAGGACAAGGATGAGCAGCTCATTTTGGATTGTAAAATTTCCAAATGGTAATATGGAAAACTGTGAAACTGCGGAAAATTAACTATGTTGCATACAGATTTAACTCTGATAATATGCCACAACAGAAAAGGTGGTTTGTTTGTATTATTTTGCCCATGAATGGTTCTGTTTTTGTCTCAATTTCAAATAACCATATCTGCAAGTTTATGCTGCAAAGTGTTGAATCGTGAACCACAATAGGCAATTATCAGTAAGTTGAAATTTGTAAGGTTACCTGAATCCTTTTTTTTGTCTCTTGTATCCTGTGGGGAATTGTATGAAGGGAAGGATCACAGAAGCATAGCGTTGCAAATGTTCAAGAAACATCCATTGGAGGTACCACAGTGGTCATCAATTCAGAAAAGCAGGAACACGTATCGTCAGATACCATTAGAAGTGGTCAAGATAGTGAATTCATGAAGGTGAACCTCATGGGCCTATATTTTTTATGGTTTTTGCCACCTGTGCATTTCTATTATTAGTTTTAACTTTTGTACTGGAAGAATTCTATATTTCATATGTTTGATTTTAATACATGCATTATTGAAGCTAATTCATGAAGGTGAACCTCATGGGCCTGTTATCGCACGGTTTGTAGGAAAGGTTAAAATAGCTTGAGTCAAGGGTAGAAACCGGCGTAACAGGAGCTTCCCCACCCACTGTCACCTCGATGGGGGGCTCTTTCTATTTAGGAGGGCTAGTCCAAGGGAGACGT
>ML780023.1:247883-275294 GCA_009831015.1 Picea engelmannii | reverse complement strand
GATTAGTGTAAGATCCAAGCAGTCATCCGAAATGAAAGGAACCAAATGCATACATAAGAAGGTTATAACGATCAAATATGACACATACCATGATACCTCGAACCAATTACCTCATGGAGCAAGAGTCCTCTCTGATGCAAGTCAAGGCCGATAGTGATGAAAGTTGGTACTGCTGACAGGACAGAGCTGGTTGAGAAGAAGAAAGATAGGCCCTCCAGGGCCATGCTCAAGTCGCTCCTGCTCTCGGTACTCCATGTCTAGGACCATGTGGGCCTCGAGACATGATCTCCTAGTTATCCCTAGATATCGGGGATAACAAGGCCCAGAGGGTAAGAGTAGCTGGCAAGAGTTAAAAGGAAAAAATGAAACCTTTGAGATGCTTCGCCCATGGATTCTCGAGAAAGTAGTAAAAGGATTCTCAGTAAGAAAAGGGAACCCATAAGATAAATAAACACTCAAGGTATTAGTTGGTGGATGGGAGGTCTCATCATGAGCCGACCTATTATGACCATGGGCATATAGCGGTATGACACTACCATCTATCTGGTCACCAAACCAGGGTAGTGGCTCTTGGTGGCATAACCAAGAGAAAGGGGGTCTCATCATGAGCCAACCTTCTCATCTTCATGAAATGCTTGTGGGTAACGCTGTCACCTCTGGTCACCAAGTCAGGACAGTGTCCCTTAGCCCTTCCCTTGAAGCATAAAAGAAAAAGATAAAAAAACAATAAAACTAAGAATAAAAGGAATTGAATGGGCTAGGAAAGAATGACATCTATGACAAGGTGCAACTCGCCCTCTACAAAGGCACCCACAGGTAAGATCTACATTTCCCTGTTATCACTGCACCCCATGCCCAAACACTTACCCCATGCCACCCCACACACACTTACATGACCCAGATTGGTTCTCACCTGGGAAACACCCCAAACTTAAGGAGGATAAGCCCAATAGGACACCCCAAGACCTTCTCCAAACCTAACTTGTTAAACTACATAACGTCTTTGAGCATTTGTTTGGGTAAAGGGGGGTTTGATGCACATGTTTGGGTAATTTGATTATTAGATGTGATTGACATTGCTATGATACCTGTGACTTATGAGCCCCTGGAGGGTCTACTTGTTGTTGCTGCAGGACTTTGCTCGGTGGACAGGTACATATGGGGGAATGATTAGCTCGGATCTCCATGTGGCTGGAAGCCCACAGATGGAAGATGTCACCCCAACCAGGGGCAAAGAGACATCAAAGACTTGCACCAGGAATAAAGAAGGACGTTTCCCTCTAGACATTTTGGCAGACCTAGACCCAGGGGGATCTTGCTCTTCCACCTGAACGTTGACTCTTGAGAGCCCATGATGTCATCATTATGACCCTGGACATCATCCAAAGCTAGGGTTTTCATTTATGAGGGAAGTTGTGTGTTGGTTGGTACGTGTGGCATCATCCAGGGCCTTTGGAGGCCAAACGTTCTGCACATGGGGCCCAACATTCCACCCTAGGAGCTCAATGTCACCATTTGGAGTTGATTTTAGGGTTTAATTACCTTCATTTATGTAAAAACTGGATTTTTAATGTAATTTGGCCAGGTCATGCAACTTGGATCATTTCTTGGTAAATTTACTTGGCAATCTAGGGCTTTATTGCTTGATTTTTCTTGGTGAAGTAAGTAAATCTGCAATTCTTCATTTTATTGTGAATGTTATGGTATATTTGCTTATTCATGTTGAAGATTATGAAATTGCTTGCTTGACAAACCCTAGGAGTAAATAACTTAAGTTACTACTTCTTTGCTCTTCACCTGCTAGACCTTTACCAAGATGATTTGACTTAGATAAACTTCTAAAGCCCTAAATGCTAGCTCTTTAGAAGCCATTGTCTAGTTATTGTTGCTTTTAATACCTTTTTATAGTCCAAGGAAGGAAGATTCGCTAGGGCCTAAGACCCCTTACTCTCTAGCAAATTTGTCCCTAGGATTTGGATTCTTGAGGACTTGGGTTGCCAACACCTCATCCAATCATCCCTTCTCCTTAGAAAAAAACAATCATTTTGTTGTTGCTTCCAAGAGAAAACCGTCACCTATAGATTCCATTACCCCTTAAAGGCATTAGTCCACTTGCTTAGTGAATTGATTGATCAAACAAACACTCAAACCTTCTTCCTCTAAGCCTTTACTAACTTTTACTAACCCTAAGTTAAACTAATTCACTTGTTAACTTGCTTCTGTTGCAAATCTTTGCTACATCCATACTAACATACATTAATTGGATGCATTTGCCTACATAACTTGCACTTGACTCATTCAAAATTCAATTGTGACAATTGCTAGTCAATCTACTAGATAAGTGCTAACTTTGTATGGTGTTTTCTTGTCCTTTTGACCATTAGAATTTGTTGTTGTTACAAAAGATTGCTACAGCCATCTAATTGCAGCAAATTCTCTGCAAAAGTGACATATTATGCTAGCCAGACATTGCCAAATTTGCTTGTGACAACTTACTATCATTTTGCTAGGTTAAAGCTATTCTTTCTTGTCTTTTTCAAGCGATTGTAAGGCATAATTCTTGTGGCTGTTATAAAATATTAATTGCTGTTATAAACTGCTGCATTGCTGCACATTCATATCAGCTAGCTTGCTTTTTGAAGCTTCATGGTTTAAGAAGCACTAACATCATATTTTTGTACTTGTAAAATGCTATATTTTCTTGTTGTCTTGTTCTGGGCAGGTACAATCCATTTCACTATTTGCTTTATCCTTTAAAGTCCATAAGAACCTTCTGAATTGAGTGACCAATGAGAGGGTGATTTTCTTGCATACTTGCCTTAGTTATCAACCCTTTAGGTCACTGGGGACGTCTCCCTTGGGGTACTTTGACATACTCCTAAATAGAAAGGGGTCTCCTATTAAGGTGACAGTGATAGGTCACCCCCTGTTACGCCAATCTTGCATCCACTTGCCTTGGGCTTTGGGCAAGTACAAATTGTGCAATAACAGGTGTCATTTTGTCCTAGTAAGTCAATCACCCTTGAAAATAGGGTGCTACTGGTGGTTTCCTTGAAGAGTCATCGTCCACTCCCGATCATACTTATCACTTTCCACACTTCTTTCCTTCCGTCTCCTTGTCTTTGGGATTTTCCGGTGTATTGACCCAAGAAGGGATTGTACCTCATTTCATGGGAAGAAGGGGTTGAAGGTCCAGAGGGAATGTAGCTGGAAAAAGATAAAATCCAAATCATAAACCTTCCAGATGCTCTCCCAAGAGGCCTTGAGAGACAATGAAGCATTATCTCTTAAAAGCATAAGACCTGTAAAAGGATTTTTATATTATATAGACATCCCACTTGTTGAGGGATCTATACAAGTGCGTTACAACCTTTTCTTTACCCCTATGGAATTTTGTGTACCTCTCCCTTCAAGTGACATTGTGGTACTGCCTCCCAAGTTTTATGTTACCCATTTGGAGTACCCAATTGCTCTAGACTTTAATTAATTAATGGAAATAAACCGGCTTGAAAAAATGTTGCATCACGGATGAAGGAAAACACACCCTCTGCAAAGGCACCCATAAATGAGACAATACAAACCCTTGTATGTCATGAACCCCATGCCCAAAGATCTTACCCCCATCCACCTCATCCTCTCTACATGACTTAGATGGGTTTCTTTTGGAAAACACCCTTGGGCCTTGACTTGAGGACTGACTGGCCCAATAGGATGCCTTGACACCCCTCCCACACCTAAATTTGACAAATTGTATAACGTCTTTGAGCATCTGTTTAGTTTGAAAAGGGGGGTTTGATGCACATGTTCAGGTGGTTTGATTATTAGAAGTGGCTTACTTGGCATGATCTTGTGACTTATGGACCCTTGGAGGGCGTATCTGTTTGTCTTTGCAGGACCTTGCCCCGGTAGACAGGTGCTCATGAGGAGATGATTTGTTCGGACCTTCATGGGGGCTTTAGAGCCCATAGATGGATGCAGAGACCCGACGTCTGGGGCTAGCTTGTGATCACCATTTGCACAACAAAGGAGGTCATTGACTTGGGAGGCACTTTGGCATGGCTAGGAGACTACTTTCGGTCCTTCTCCACTTGGACGCTAGCCTTTGGAGGCTTGGACATCACTCTACTAGCCTATGACATCATTGTAGGGCTTGAGGGAGACGAGTTATGGTGGAGGATGGCTTGTGACCTGACACTTGGCACTTGAGGAGATGGTAGATGGCCTTTGGAGGCCTAGCACTATGCTTCTCCAGCCCAATGCTTCACTTAGGAAGCCTAACGTCACCCTAAAGGGGCATGACGTCAACCTTTGAGGGCCATTTTGTAAAAAAATGAATTTATTTTTTATTTTAATGAGCAAACTAAGAAGTAGGCTCAAAACTGTGAAAAGACACAACTTTTGGGTAATTAGGCCAGGATTTCCCATATAAATATGGCTGGCCTAATTAATTTTTCAATCACAACTCTCCTCACTTGGAGAAAGGACTAAAATTTGCGCCATTTTTAAGGGTTATTGGTTGCAATTTTGATGCGCACCTTCTTGGAGACTTGTTGTGGATGCTTCTTGGATCATTCTTGGTGAAATTTTGGCAATCTAGGGTTTTGATGCTAGATTATTCTTGGTGAAGTAAGTAAATCTGCAATTTTCATTTCATGTTAAATGTCTATGGTATGTTTTACTTGTTCATGTTGAAGATTATGAAATTGCTCGCTTGAAACCCTAGGAGTAAGAAACATAAGGTATTCATTGTTATAATTATTATCTATGTGTCGTACAAAAGTTTCTCTAATTCCTGACGTATTTTCTTCTACATAGGGATGATTTTAAGGATGGAAATTTATATTAAAATGTAGAAACATGGGTTAATCTTATTAGTCCTTAATATGCAAAATGTAACATGTTTGGCAATAGTTTTGTAAAAATATTCAAATTTCTAAGGATTTTATATAGTTTCTATAAAATTTTGGCGATTTTTAAGGTAAAATAATTTTATTCTATGGAATTTGGGTGAATCATGTTTAGAAAAAATGGAAATTGTCGAATCTTTTTTTCGGAAAACCATGGAAAATTAGCCCATTTACAAAATTTAGCCCCTAAAATCATCTATGTTGAAGTTCTGCAGTTGACAAAAAATGTCCTTTCAATAAAAAATACACCAATGGAGAAAATGCACAAATGGGGTGAAAGTGGATTTTTCAGGAAGCCATAATTTTCAACTCAGAGATCAGATTGAGGCACATGAATAGTTGTTGGAATGTTGATTAAAGGAGAATAACTTGGAATTATTATAATTGGGAGAAATGTGACATAATGCTTCATGAATTAAGAAGGAATAGGACCTATAGCTTTAATTGAAAATTTTTCTATGATATGCATAATTCTAACAAAATGGTTGCTTGCACATTTTGCAGAATTAGGGGATATAAACATATCAGTTCAAGCTAAGAATGCATATTTAGGACATGGAAGAAGGAGAGGGGGCCTTCAGTCACGAGAGAGAAGTCAAAGGTCAAAACATCAGTGTTGGTAATGCAAAGATAGAATCAAATGGACACAGGAGCAAAGCAGAGCCAGAAACATTAATAGAGACTGTGAGAAGCTTGAAAATAGAAGTGCAAAGTTACAAAGAAGACAATGAGAAGACGATGAGAGAACCGAACCAAACAAATGCTCAAATGATGCAAAGCCTAATTCAGTTGTAGAGGAAAGCAAAGAATGGATCAGACTCAAGACAAAAAGAAGAAGGTAGACATCATGAAACAAGGGATAACTATAGAAGAGCTAGTTATTCAATAAGTGCTAGAAGAACTCATAGACATCACTCACCTCCTTACTCAACAAGGAAATTTTATGCATCCGAAGACTCCATAAGCAGTACAAAAGTCTCTTGTTAGACACCAAAGAAGAAGACATGAATTGGACAGTTTGCAAGGAGAGTTGAGGAAGCTTAAGCCACCATCCTTTGATGGTGAAAGAGAAAGGGAAGATGATGTTGAAACCTGGTTGCTTGGAATTAGGAAGTATTTTTAGTTGCACAACTACTCCTCTAATCTAGAAGCCAGAATTGCCACCTGCCATTTGCATGGAAAAATTGTTATGTGGTGGGATAAGTTGAAGCAAGTTGAGCACATTAATGAAAGTAGGATCACTTGGAAGTAGTTCAAGAGATATTTTCAGAAGGAATAGTCTATGACAATAAAATGCAAGAGTTCTTTGAACTTAAGTTGGGGAGCATGACCATGGGAGAATATGAAAAGAAATTCTTGGGATTGCTTAAGTATGTAGGGTTTATCAAGGATGAGAAGATGAAGATACAAAGGTTTTTGAGTGGACTACCATCTTTTTATAAAGAGAAGATTCAATATGATGAGCCCATAACTTTGACAGAGACCATTAGAAAGACTAAGTACCTGTATGAACAAGGCAAGCAAAGAGACTCTTTGCAACAATCTTGGAGGGATAAGAAGAAGGAGAAATATGGTCAGAGAAGGATAGGATTCAAACCTGCTTTCAACAAAAACAACCCTATTAAAAATCAACAAGATCAGACTACAAAGGATGAATCTAAGAGGGAACACTCCTTGGGAAAAAGGGGAAGACCATCAATTTGCATAATACAATTAGGGTTTGACCAATCCGCAAAAGGGGATTGAACTATTTAATAATGTCTCAATAATAAATAGAATACTCTTTGCAGTTACAATATTTCAACAACAAGAGATTGTTAAACTTTGGTGTTACCTACAAAAGCGACTCAATGGCATATTAGTTAAACAAAACATGCAATGCACATTAAATATCTAAGATAGATAAACAATAGGATTAGAAATGCAAACAAGCTTAATAACCCTATCCTACTGAATAATAATATCCATACAAAGGCCAATCCTCAACAGTTTAAATGAACAAGTAAATGAAACAATATCACCTCATAGAAATTTTGCACATGACAATCATTCACACACTAGCCAAGCCACCATAGACCTCCAAAGTCTTCTTTATTCCAATAGCATAAAGGTATTACAACAATATTACATCAAGCAAAGCCAAACTCCCATTAGCTAACAATGGAGGAGTGAGCTTTCTCTTATAGCAAAGTGGGAGCCAATTCCAATGAAGGGGGGTGCACCACATGGAGAGGAAGGCCGCACCACTTGTTGAGCAAGTGTTGAAATGTGTGAAAGGTGGGCTTCCACCTCTCCAAAAATCTCATAGGTCGCCACTTGTGAGTCAAGAGGAGGCAAGAGGGGCACCAAGAGGTGGGCAACCCTCTTCTAGAATGTGCCACCTCTCCTCAAGAAGGGGGCACTTCTCCCTTGAAAATCTCACTAAGTGACTGTGGGATGCCACATAACTACAACAAACCTCCAAACAATTCTCCCTCATATGCCACATAACTCCAATGAAGCTTATCTGACTCAAAACATGTCCCCGACATGTTTCGAAAATTTTAGCAATGCTGATTTTTTGTCTTTTTACGTCTTTTATTTGACTTTTGTGAGTAAAATTTATTGTAAGTGATTAAAAAACACTAATTTCATTCACAAAGTGGGTAAATAGGTAAAGTGGGTATTCTGAGTGTGAAAATGAATACCCCCAAGGCATATAATGCCTCCTAGTACCACTTTTTTAACTTATTCAATATTTACAATTAAAAAATATCCCATTTGTAGGAAATTTTTTATTAACTGAAAACATTAAAAAATCCTAGGGGGGACTTAGTGCAATTTCCATATGACTCAAAAATGATGATTAGCATGGTAATATACATTAGACACTAGACTTAGATAACCATGCTAAGGCCTAACCATCAGTACACACTTCAACTTTGGAGGAAATGAGTGAAAAAGCTCAAAAATTATAACTTGCTTAAAAATTTCAAGCAAGAAATAATGAATAAGTTAAAAAAACACTCTAGATAAATGCACTCATGATTAAGTCTCAGGAGGCTAAGCCTTTTACAAGTTCATCATGCTAAATTCATCTTATTACAATTCCCCATGGGTGGCATGGAAATGCGGTATAGAGAAGAAGAAGAAAAAAGATGGCCATATTCGCTGGCTAGACTTTTGAACTTTGATTATGAACAACTCCTTGTTCAATCTTTGGCGGCTCAACTGTAAGTCCATCCTAGTGCAACTTGGTGGGTAACACTACCCACTACGATATTTGGAGTAAATGTTGCCTAAGGGTAAATGACTCTCTAATATATAAGGAAAGGCACAATTGGTCAAGGTAATTGAAGAAGGTTGATAAGGATCCTTTTGAGCCTTTATAGAGACAATGAAACCTCCTCAAATCTCATAATACATTGGACACCTAAGGTAAAGTGCTATTTAGTCTTAATCTTTTGCAATGAGTAGAGTATTTAGATATCCATTCCTCCTTGGGGAGATAGTGTTTGGCCACGATCCTCAACTAGCATGAGCATAAGAAAAGCTAGCCAAGAGAAAAATGAAGCTCGTTTAGCAAATGGAATTAGGGATATCTCGACTGAATAATGAGCCCATCAGAGATCTAGAGGAAATGCTTAAAGTAAAAGGCTAGTGTAGGACTTAGAGGCATGGCCAATGTAGTCCATAAATATGAATATTAATTTGAAGATGGAATGTTCGTGATGATGCCCATGTGTAAGAATGCAACTAATTGAGAGTGGGGTAGCAAGGAAAAAAAAGAGAAAGACCTTCAAGGGAAAGATAGCAAAGGGGGAGAAGATATCGCAAGAAAAGGTGATGCGAAAGAGGAAGATGAGTAAGACAAGGCAGTATTGAATGTTCAACATGAAGCATATCCACAATCCCTTCAGGTACCCCTATTACGATTGAGTAATACAAATCATTCAAGTAAATTTATAAGCATGAGTGGTCCTATTAATTCCAAAGAGGAGTGGAAGAGTAGAGTTGTAGTGAAATTCTACCCCATGAGAGGAATGCGGGTTTGTGGATGTTTATGAGATTAGGGAACATAGTTGTGGTGTTCCCCTAGACACTTTCACTACACACTTGTGCGACTTATCACTAAAACTGGATTTAAGTCAAGAGAAAGTGTAGAAAGTGGAAGCACTACAGAAAAGAAGGATTGGATGAAGTGAGGAGATGGGAAAACATGATCAGGTAGAAAAGGATAAGACTATTTGAAAAAGTCAATTCATTAATGAAGAAATTCAAGGGATGCAGAAGAAATGAAGGAAGAATTCAAGAGGAGTTATAGTATTAGTATCGACAGTGAATTCAACAACAACATTGACACCAAATAAAGAACCGAATACTTCAGTAGAGAAAATTGACTACTACTTGAGTAAGATGCTCAAGGATAAAGGAGGGGGTTAGCCCCAAATATGTTAGAAAGTGTACTGTCATGATGTTTGTTTGACTTCTGGGGACTTATACATGCAACTGATCAGATTGTTATGCATTTGAGATGTAATTATTTTAAGGGTCATGAGTTAAGTTCTGAAATTATTGTGAAGTCCTTGTTCTGAAGTCTTCATTAGGAAGTCCTTATTAGTTGGGTAAATGGTTGCTTGTCAAATACCATGTACATAGGACCCGAAGTGTATGAAAGGTCCCATTTTCAGGGTTCATCACATGTGGAGTCATCATTAGTACACATGTAAGACTGTTCGGTTGAATAAGAGCATAATGCCATTCTTTGTGTTCTCATGAATATGGTTGTTTGGTTTCTCCTATTTGTTAGGTTATGCTCACACACATATACTCTATTGTATTCTTATTTCACTGGCATGACTCACTTGTAACTTCTGGTGAAACCTTGTCCATCAAATAAATCTGTATACATTGCAATGTTTTCTCCCAAACCATCTTCTGAAACTTATGTAGCTATGAATTTTGAGATAACCTGTGGTTTAAATTCATGCTAGATTTTAGGAGTGTACTTGGAGGCCAAAGAACAATGAAGCACGAGTCACTTGACAGTCAAATAGGCCATGAAAACTATATGTTTATGATTTACTGGCTTCTTTTCTATGCCATTTTACTATTGTTTATGGAATTGTACTTAAATGCTTTCAACGATTATGTAGGTTATAGAGACAGCATTGTCTTAATAAATCGTTGTAGATGTATGGTTTATCTGGAGATCTGATAGAACCTTGAAGGCATAAAAAATAGAAGAAATACTGGCAAATGCGTTCCAATTGAAGCAAACTTAGTGAAGGCTTCAAAACAATAGTTATTCTGATCGATTTTCACTTGAAACTTCTATGAATTGACTATGTGAATCTCAATGTCTTAGATTAGCCAGAAGCACCATGCCAATATTTTGAAAATGAAGCAAACTGGGGAAGAACTTCAGTTGGAATCCATGGATGCAACTTTTGGTGACACTAAGAGTATTGATATTCAACCCTTTGCCACTGTGGAAGAGTCGAACAAGCAAACGTTGGCAGACTATTGGTGAGAACTCTAGATATGTGATCCTTTTGTGCTTTAGCATGGATTATGAGTTGATCTTTTGACTTCATCACTTCTCTACAGGATGCTTTTAATAGAGAGAGACCTTCCTATAGTTCACGCCAAATTTGTGGAGGGCTGTTTGCAAAGACACCATCTTAGAAAAAAATTAGAGAAAGAAATTTTGGAACAGCAGGAGCTTTTCTTGTACAAGGTATGCTTTGCGATATTTTTAGAACTTAAATATTATTTGCATGTTTAGTTGATGTTGCATTGTTAGGCTTCGAATCACATATCTCTTGCATCAGCCACAATAATCTATTATAGTTTGAAATTGAAATTGATGTAGAAGTTTAGGATAATTATTATGGATTAATTTTTTCACATTTGGGCTACTTTCTAGTCTCTTGCAGAGAATGAATAGAAGAGGGGGAATCATGTGATATATTAACTGAATCTAAAGATGGATTTTGTTTAGGTATTCTAAGGAGTTATTTCCCAACTCATGCGATCTTAAATCATAATTTTCTGCGACATTGTATATCATTGAGTTATTGAGCATGATAAAATATATAACACGGCCATCCCTTGTTTATAATTGAGTTATTGAAGATGATAAAACATATGTGTAGTCTGATCTAATTTTTATTCTGTTAGTTGGTAGAAGTTAGAACACCTTTTACACTTAACAACAAAAGTAGATCGCAGAGTAGTAGGATTAGTAGGTCAGATTCCAGCTAAGTTTTTGTTAAGTAGTCTAGCATCAGGTTTCTTAAAATTGAAATCAATCTGATTCCTATTTGTGGGAATGTCTTCAGGAAATCTATGAGGAGAAGGTACTTGAGTCAAAATGTAATAAAAAAGAAATGGCACAGTACAGTGAGGAAACTAGTTTACCAGTTACTAATCTGTCAGGTTACACTATTGCCAAAGCTGATTTATTTGGAAAATCAGATCTTCAAATTGCACAGCCTCATTCTAGGTCAAATATTCAACATGGTTCTAGCTCAAAAAGTAGCAGCTCATCTGATAAAGAAGAGCTATTTGCAGAGCATGCCTTGGTAATTGATTCTCTTCCAGTTGAGAAATCAAATATGTGCTGGAGTCCTAGCTTGAAGATGACATCAGAAACTTCTGTATCTCAAATTATTAATTCTGGAAGGCATGGCAAATTTATGTTAAAATTGGAGAATCTACATCCTGGTGTTCATTTTTCTCCTGAGTTGGGGATGCGAGGGAATTTAGGTTTTACTTCTGAGCAACCAGTTTCTAAAGATGACGCAGTCTCTTTAGTTAAAGAAACATGGTCTTCTGCTCATTTTGATTCTCAAGAATTTCATTTGCATGATATGGCAGTTTCAACTGTTAAAGAAAGTGATGATTTTCGAGGGAGGAAAAGACCCTGCTCCTGGACACCTCCAAAGGTTGTAGAGGAGACATTTGATGATGATTCTATCAGAGGAGGTGTTATGAGAAGTGATCCAGAAAAGAAAGCACACTTTTGTCTTGAAAAGGCAGGTACATCGCAAGATGTTGTAGATCAGCAAATTCATACTTCTCCAGGTACAGATCAACTAACCAAAAATCAAAGGAATTATTTTTTTGTGAGTACTGATGAGAAGGGTGGTATGGAGAGTCACGTGCTTCATTTAAGCCAGCCTTTGAGTTCAGAAAAGCCTCGAGAAGAACTTGAACTGCATCCATTTAAGGAAAGAGAGGTTTGGCCAGATACACAAATTCTCTCTCCAGGAATGGATGGCAGATCTACACAAGGCTCAGATTTGTCATTAGGGCAGCCACGACAGCCTGATAAAGATGATCATCCTTTCAAGTTGGGAAGTCAAAGGTTTGAACTTCATCAAATGAGAAATGATTTACAGCGCGTCTTTTTGGATCACCTGACAAAAGAAGCCACGATTCAAAACATGCAGTCAGATGAGGCCCATTCATTGTCTGTTTCTTTGCCCTGTGCGATTCAGGCTAGGGGAAGAAAGCACAGTATTCACCAAGAGATCAGCCAGACTGGGCTGGACCATTCTCTGCTCTCTGAACCAATCAAAGGACAAAATCTGCAAGGCTTCCAACATCCGTCTTGTTTAACACAAGAGTTACAGTTTCTTACTGACAACAAATCTACAGAACAGCAATCCCAATTACAACAAAGGGAGATAATCCAATCTGGTAAGCAGGAGGGTTTTAATAGACCTCTTCAAGAGCCATGGATTTTCAATCAGAATCAACATTATGAGAACCAATCTTATTTATTTCAGTGTTCGCAGCAGAATCAGTCTTTTCAGCATTTGGGTCAACAAGACGATTTCCCCCCCGGCCTCTCTCCAGGAGTGGTCCCCGGTTGGCCTGGTCCTTTACAGGTTGCACCTCGTCGACCTCTCCCTGCTACAGTTGTGCCACAGTTTCACCCGTGGCCTGGTAATTGGAATAAAACCGACAATCATTTTCATGCTAGTTTGTGTCCTGAATTCATGCAAAGAACATCTATAACATGTCAATGCTCTGCAGGTAATAATGATGAAAGGAAATTATTTGGCCCACTACCTCAATCGGACAGGCTGCCACTGAATATGTATGGAATCTTGAACCACACTCAATGGAATTATGAAAACCTATCCAAATAGCAGTTCATCTAGTGGTAACAATTGTCATGGCCAAGATGATTGGGTTCAACATCAAAATTCACAGAGTGATCCACAATACAGCTATCATCCACAGGAGGCAGGTGTATCTTATAGAGCTGGTCATATTTCCTTGATAAATATACCTCCTACATTGTATGCAAACTCCAAAATTGCTTATTTTAGGCAGCAGAGCTCTGGTATGCCAGACTTTAGAGGGGGGCATATTTAAAGTCTCTTTGGAATCTCTAAGACTTGAACCTTTCCATGGTGTTCCAACATCAAGGATTTCATATGGATAGAAGAATAGACCAATGCAGTTTACTTGCCCTTGAGGTAAATTCTTTGCTAGGTTCAACTGATATAACTTCCCTTTAAAGATTAATCTGCTGCCCAATTTCAGAAACCTTTTCATTGGTTTGCGACTTTTCCATGTTAAGGCTGCTATAAAGATCATTTGCTGATACAATACTTTTGCAAGACGGATTTCCTTCAGGATAAACAGTTTTAGAATTTGTATTTCAGACATGCTCAAGGCTATAATGGACATGCCTGTGTTGCACATTTAGCCTAAATTTCACTTTATTTATGGAGGAAAAGTTCTGTCCAATTGTAAAGATTATAAGAGCTATGAAGTTGTACTTCACAAATTTACATTAATTACTGAACAAATATTACCACTCAATCATTCAACTGAAATCCTTATTTTTGGGGTTTGTGCAGGATAAAATGGCGAAGTAATTGATTGTGCAGTTCAGTTATTTTGGATGAGATATGCATGAATTATAATTAAATTTTGGAATATTCTGCTCTGGGCCACCTTGATCTACTTTTGTAAATTTCTATACAAGATATGATTTGCAATTGGAAAGTGTTGTGTATCAGCACAGTTTTCGTATGATTTATTCTTAAGGGGTCACTCTGGTATCCTCTTCCTCGCCATGAAGTTGACCAAATAAGGTTTAATGTTGCCTCTCAGTGTCAGAAAGAGATATTATTGCATTCTTTTCTCGACAGCATATTAAAACCTAGTTAGCCTTGGCAATATGTTTCTGTCACCAAAGAAAAATACAGTTCGCAATTCTACTATAAAACAAACTGAAATAAATGCTAGTTACGTCCTTATCACCAATTTTACAAAACTGTGCCTTTAGGGCCTCACATTTTGCAAAGTATTCTGTACCAGCATAGGTTTTCTTTGATTTGTATCTGAGGGGTCTCTGCTGTATCTTGTTTCTTACCATGAGATTGGGTAAACAAATTTTAATGCTGCCTCAGTATCAGACAGAAATATTACTGCATTGTTTTCTCCACTGCATATTATAACCCAGTTATCATTGGTAAGCTGTCTCTATCATCAAAGGAAAAAGCACGCAATTGTATTTTTTTAAACTGAGTATTATATTATTTATTTATTACATAAAATCTGTGGAACTGCTTACGGCCAAATGAATCTCAGATAAAGCTCTTATCACTTATTTTACAACACAGCACTTCAAAGTTTAAACCAATTTTACAATACGGTTGGATTTAATGGTGGAGTGGCTCTATAGCCTGGATAGCCTCTTTCCCTTGCAACTTAGGCAGGGAGATTCCAGCTTTCAGGAAAAAGAAAACAATAAGCTGCTAGCAAAGGCCTTGAAAAAATCAGCAAAAGGCAATAGTATACTGCTCATGATGAAGAGTAACAAGGCAGAGCGGCCAAAGCTAGGCACACCATTAAGACAACTGAGGTCAGAAAGGACAGGACTGCACAAATTTTGTCGACACTTACAATGGCCTAGAATGGGGGACAAGTTCATGATGGATTTTTTTCTAAGCACTGGTCATAAATGAAGTGATAGAGCGAATCCCAGCCCTCAAAGCTAAGAGGCAGAATCACTTTCGAGACCGACATTGAATAATAATTCGTCAATCATTATAAATTGGTATTTTGGTCACTAGGCCCAATTGAGGAATGTAAGATGGTCTTGCAAAGTTCAAACATGTGTTGATGTTGTGCCTCGTAGGTAGCCAGTAACCAAAGAAAATATCTGTGATCAACCCTTGACATTGGATGAGTTATATGCTACTATGATGGAGAAGGCCAATGAGAAGTCCTTGGGCTTTGATGGCTTCCCGCGGGAATTCTACAAGGCTACATAAGACTTCTTGTGCCTAGATTTGTTGCTTCATATTTACAAGGAATAGTCATTCATTGACAATCTCTCAAGGAGATAATAAATAGACAGAATAACAAGTTCATCCCGAAATCTGGGGACCTAAAGTGCATAATCAGTTGGCAACCATTCAAAGTGCTTATAAAATATTGGCCAAGGTGCTAGAGCTGCGGGTGAAATACCTTCTTTCACAAACGATAAGCCTAAGCAAACATGCTCATCACGGGGAGTTATATCCTAGACATCATAAATGTGGTCTAGCAAGGTATGGAATAGGCTAGGGTAATAGACCAAGAGACCCTCTTCATGAAAATTGATTTATAAAACTTATGGGAGAGTTGAGTGGCTTTTCGTTTTAATAATGTTATGGGTGCTAGGTTTCTTGAACGCTGCGGATACGCCGTTTGCAGATCCCTTCTATCAATGTAATTAAATCTGCAGAGGTCAGGGTGTTTGATTCTATCTTTCAAGGTTGCCTTTTGATTCTAACTCTATTATTGCAGTGAAGATCCAAGGTTATTTTCTTAGTTTTAACACTAACCTGGGAAAAAGGGGGGATTCCACTTCTGAGCTGAATGTAAGAGATTTGATTAATGGCCACTTTGCAGATGCTTCCTTCCTCACAATTAGAGAGGATAATGAATTATATAGAAATACTCTAGAATATCTAGACATCTTTTGCACAGCCTTGAGCTCCAAGTTTCAACATGGAATGGGCCAGGATTCTTTATCAATGTTGTCAGACTCGGACTCTTTTAAGACTTGGTTGGCCTGTGACTTGGGAAGACTCCGCAGAATCGTTTCAGACTCAGCAAAGAGAAAAAATATGTTCTGGCAAGTTTAAGTTTCAGAGGAGTCTGGTGAGTGGGGAGTATGACAAAAGAGTCTCTAAGAGTTACTCTTTTCAGCGGAGACTTGGCAAGATTTGGGAGTCCGAAAAGAGTAAAGTGCATCTAGAATCTCTGGAAAATACAAGGTTGTGGATTCAATCTAACTCATATTTTTTAAATGTTAGGCAACCCTTTGCCTATCAAGTTACTTATAAATATATATAAAGAGCTTTGGCAGCGTATTATCAAAGACTTTGGGCAGAACATGACAATGTAGATCACAAAGCCCAAAGCCCATGTCGCTGGCAGCCATATATCAAATTTGCATAAAAACATTGTATTCCATGCATGCACACTATTATTGTTGTTGGGTCCCCTTAGCCTCAACTTATAGTAAGTTGAAAAGTATCACGGGGTCCTTTCTTTTGACCAGCGTTGAAGATAAGTGAGGATTTCATCGAGTCAATTGGGAATCATAGTGCAACACTGGCAGGTCTAGGGGGGTTGGCGGTGATATAGGGGTTATAAATGCTCAAATTTTTTAACATTTTGTGCAAAGTGTATCATTCAATCTTTTGATGGTGTCGAGGCCCATAAAGCTCTACTTAAAAAAATATATCAATTTAACAATCTCTTATGGGAAAAAGGGTGGAAGTTACTAATTGTCTAAGACTTGCCGATTACCTTGACTCCTATTAAAATCAAAGGCTGTTATGTAGCCTGCGTTATTTGGAAGGTGTGGGATACTGCTAAGTTGTATATGCAATGGGAGGGGGATTGTTTTAGATTCAATCTCTCACTAAAGAAGCAGTGCCTTCGGTGGTTTCTGGTATTTACCAAGAATGAGAGGCCTTCGATAAGCAACCCTTGGTACTTCCCAAAAATATATAGAAATGGAATTGGAACTATCCAAGACATTTTTCCTATTTTCTAAAGAGAGAAGGTGCCTTGACATCAATTGAAGGGGATGTTTGGTTTGAAGAACACAATCGAGTTCATTTTGCAGAATATTGAAAGCAATGTTGCAAATATTGTTCCGGGGAACACATCACCAAGGGTGTGGAAATAAACTTATTGGAAATATCAGGAAAATATCAGAAATTCATGGAAAATAACAGCAAGCATAAACTTGGATCGGAAAAACTGAAAAAATATCGTAAACATAGGCAATTTGAAAAACTAAGAAAAAATCAGAAATATTGGGAGAAATTGGAGATATTTGCAACACTGTTTAAAATTATTGTCACAAATGTTTTTCTTCAAGCTGAGCATTAGCCTCCCATGTAATTGGTGGGTACACTGGGACTGGAACCACAAGAAAGCTTTTGTTAGATATAAGTGGACCATGCTTAACTAAAAGCTCCTATTGACTTCAAGCTCATCAGAGATAGCTTAGACTAACATCTCTACTTGACTCCATAGATGCTGTCCAATATGTAAAATCCTCCTGACCCTATTATGCCATCTTTTCTAGGTCGTTAATTCCTTTATGCCATCTTTTCTAGGTCGTTGATTCATAGCAGCCAGACTAGAGACACTGAAACACCTCTAGTTTTGTCAAAATGCCAAAACGGTTTGGGATTGGGCTAATTCCTTCCATGATTCCTTTTCCCAACTTCATTCTCCATGAAGTTGACTATTCTTAGCAACAAGCAACGTTGGATCATGAACCTCAACATTACTTGATACATGCTTTGAGTTGAAATTTTATATCGTATTTGATTGTCTCAATGATGTTTTATTTAAAAACATGGACTGTACATTATATTTTTCCTGAACTAACAAAGTGGTAGTGATAATTAATTCATTGTTATAGCATAGAGCCCAAAGTTGAGAAGGTGGCAATGGACCTTGATCACCTTTTCCAAATTGTTAAGAGTTTTGAGGAGGAGCTTTGTATGCAATGAACAATGGTCAACTAGACCTTTCTTTGGCTTGATTTCCATCCTCAACAATCCAAGGATGGTTTGGGTCAAATATGTAGGGATTAAGTTGGTAGAGCTATTAGAGAGCATAGGGAGCTAAGATAGTGATCCGTAATAGAGGGGCTCATATCCCACTCACTTCATCAACACCATGGATACCTCTACGGAATTTGGTTTCTGAGCTTTGCCTCAGTTCTGACTTTGAGTCTCACATAGGGTTCTTTGTCTTCTGAAAGCTACCAAGCCTCAGTCCTCTGCCCTTCACACATCCAATGGCAATGATCAAGGTGGCGGAGCTATCCCTTACTAACTCAGTCGCTCGGTTATTCAATACACCAATCATTCATTCACTATCCACTCAGTATACACATTACCTATCTCTTAACTGCCCCCTCATTCAAACCACAATGGTTATGCTCACTCAACCAAACCTTTTGTGCAGAGGCATTACTAGTCTGGTTTACCTAGGATTCAACGTCCAATTAGAAAGTGAGGTCAAGGGAGGAAAAGTGAAATGCCTGGACATGGAGTAAAACTTCAGATGGTCAGAAATTGGGGTAATTTTTTTCTACCAACAAGTTAGACTGCGTGTGATCTCTCCAAACTCCACACCAATATGTAGTCTCGTAGCTGTAGAATTATATAGAGTTTTAATTGTCACTCAATAGAGAGTATGTTCGATCTTTCTCTTAATTAAAACACAGCTAACCATAATATCTAACAATAGTAGCTTGTGCTTTTCTCCATCAACTGATCGTTCCTTCACCCAACAACCTTCTCATGGAGATGAGCAATGAATGGTGTGCCCATGGGAGCGTGGGACAATGACGCAAGAGCATCGATAGCAAGTACACATGGCAGAACAACTCAGCACCTGAGGACCAATTTGGAATCTCGAACGCTGACCGTTACTGTAATCTTTCGAAGCTGATAGAAAACAAAAGAGGAAAGATCACGCACGTGGACAAAATGAGCACGCGTGACCTGAGAGATTAACCCTAGTCTCGATGTAATTGTAATTAGATAGTAGTTAGTTGTTTTTCTTTTGTATAAAGAGAGATTTTATACGCCCAAAAGCGGGGTTACGAGAATTATGAACAAGTAGGAATCTCATAGCAGTAATTGTTGCTTTGATTTTAGCTGTAACCATTTTCTTGATTTTGAATGGCAATAACACAAAAAAATTGATCCAATGTGTGGTGTGAATAGTGTTTGCAATTTCTTTGTTGTTGTCTTAATATTTTCAAGAATGAATGAATCTTGCTACGAGTGTATGTAGCTTTGAAATGCTTGCATAAGAATTTAAATCATTTTTTGACTCGTAAGCTCAGAAGAAATAGTGTAAGACTTTCTTTGCAGGAAGTGTAAAGCGACTACCGCAAAGAGTGCACAGTCGTCGCAAGAACTTGAATCTTGTGTAAAGATCTGTTGCAAAGAGTGCACAGACCTGGAATTCGACGAAGAGTCGAAGCGACTTCGTAAAGAATTTGAAGGATGAGAGCGGAAGAACGCCAGGAAGGCGAGAAAGGATTCTTTTCAAGAATCTTTGGATATGAGTTTGACGAATTTCCCAGAAAAGAAAGAAGTGCTTGGGAGATTGAAATCTTTGGAGAGATCAAGCTCAGGAGGGATAGCACTTTCCAAGAAGCGCGAACGAGATCCAAGAAATGGACTCACAGGAAGGACAAAGGTCGAAGTCTGTAAACCCTTTTAAAAATCTTGTAAGTCTGAAGAAATCTTTAGCTCAGAGGGAAGATCTGGACCATCCAATCAACGTCCAGACAACGAGGAGCAAGTAAAGAGGAGGAAAGATCTCAACTGTTCGATCTGAGCGCAAACAGACCGTAGCTGTCTGATCAAAGTAAAGTGCACTAACATTAAAGCTTTGAACGTACACATGAGGAACAAGGTCACAAAATTTCGAAATCATCGAAACCGTCCATCTAGACAGGACATGTGGCAAGAGATTAGCATTTCACTAACTCGCAGGGTGGAAAGGTCAAAGAACAGGGTTGTGAGAATTCACGAAACGTGAAATCGCGAAAAGATCACAACCGTTGATCCAGTGCCATCACAATTTCGGCTATTGGGAGAACAGAGGCAAGGAGATTCCAAAGTCGTGAATCGCGAAATCGCGAAAAGATCACAACCGCGATCGAAGGAGGGATTTGGACCGTAGATCTGCTTTTGTCAGGACTTCGCAACTCAGGAAATCATAGGTAAGAGGTCTGGGAACTCGCGAAACCCAAAACCGCGAAGATTTGATCTGAGTCGTCGGTTCGAGAAGAGATCTGGACCATTGAGCGTCTAGGGGGACGACTCGTGAAGTGTGGATCCACGAGACACGAAATCGTGAAGTGCTTGAAAGATTGTCCCACGGTCATAGCGAAGGGTCACATCGATGAAGGGGAATAGAGGGGCTAGCATGCACTAGGCTCCTATCGGGATTTCGGAAGTCGGGAGAGTCAGAGTGATTCGCATGCAAAGGCTCGATATGCAAAGTCGCGATGCGCCTTTCAATTAGGCGTCTGGTCACAGCCTTAGTCACATAAAGGGAGGGGCTTAACCAAGAGAACTAGTGCGTAAATACGCTGAAGCTTGAAGGCGTTAAGGAGAAGGCCGCGGGTTCCATACAACCTGCGCTTTAAGGGAAAGAGTGCCTGTTAAGTGGAATTGAGGTTCTTGAGGGGCCGAAGAGTCAGACAGACTCAGTTTCTTGATCGATCCTAGACCGGGAGGTCGCGTAGTCCTTATGAGAGAAGGGGGGTTTGCATCAAGTGGTATCAGAGTTGATTTTCGTCTGTAGATTTCAGGCGAAGGAGAAAAAAAACTTGAAGTTGTACTCTGTGTGTAAGAGATAGTCAACACAATGCTGCCAAGGAGACGAGGGGAGCCACCTTTAACCAATCGCGTTGTAGAAAGAGATATGCGAGAACTTCGTGCAAGGTTGAAAGCGATGGAAGTAGCGCAGAGAAGAGAACCCGATGCTGGAGACGTCAACGATGCAGAGAGCGAAGATGTAGAAGCCGAAGAAGTTGCAGGGGAACACATTGCCAAAGAACGCTTGCTAAGAGCAGTTGTTAGATTAGGAGCTAGAGCCAAGATAGAGGTCCCAATGTATGAAGGCAATTTGGATGCTGAAGAGCTGTTGGATTGGATAAGGTCCATGGACAAATATTTTGATTATGAAGATGTCAATGGGGAGAAAAGGGTGAGACATGTTGTCACCAGGCTTAAAGGACATGTAGCACTGTGATGGGATGAACTGCAGGCTGAGAGGAGAAGTAGAGGAAAACAAAAGATAAAGAATTGGGACAGAATGGTAGCCAAGCTGAAGGCTAAATTCATGCCCAAAGATTATCAGATCAATCTGTTCAGGAAGCTGCAGAACCTGAGACAAAAGGGTATGACAGTCAAAGAATACACAGAGGAGTTCTACAAGCTGAACATCAGAGTTGGACAAAGAGAGTGGGATGAAAAAAAAGTTGCCAGGTATATGAATGGCCTGAGGTATGAAATCCAAGATGAGCTCAACATGATGTCGGTAAGGATAGTGGAGGATGCTTATTAGTTTGCACTGAAGGTAGAAGAGAAGTTGGCCAGAAAACAAAGCCAGCGAGGTAGAGGTAAAACATCAGCCTCGAACAAAGGCAAGAGAGTTTCCCATGACAAGGCACATAATTCCAAAGATGAGGTTAGAACTCCACACAGTCACTCGGAAAGAGGAGGAAGTTTTCGAGGAAGACAGGGTGGTGAAAGAAACTCTTCTAGAGGAAGAGGCAGATGAGGAATAATATGTTATGCCTGTGGAAAGACAGGGCACATGTCTTGGGAATGCCCTGAGAAAAAGAAAGAAGGAGGAGAAGCTCACATTTCAGAAGCACAAAGAGGGAATGTTGAAGCAGAAGGAGCAGAGGATGCAACATCCCTGATGATGAGGAAGGTTCTCTTAAAACTAGAGGCAGAAGTTAAAAATCCAGTACAGAGGAATAGTCTATTCAGGACAGCTTGCAAGACTAAAGACAGAGTATGCAAGGTGATAATTGACAGTGGGAGCACTGATAACTTAGTATCCACAAAGATGGTGGATAAATTGGAGTTGGAGACAACTGCATACCTAGAGCTATATAAAGTATCATGGTTGCAGAAAGGACACCAGGTAATGGTTACTAAACAATGCTTGGTTGAATTTAAGATAGGAGGATATAGAGATGAAATTCTATGTGATGTAATTCCCATGGATGTATGTTATATTTTGTTGGGAAGACCATGGCAGTTTGACAGGAATGTCATTCATGATGGGAGGAAGAATACATACACCTTGGAGAAGAAAGGTAGGACACACATGTTGTTGCCAATAGAGGAGAAAAAAGTTAAAGGGGAAGCCAGCACAAACATATTTTTCATGAGTGGGAAGGAACTACTGAAAGAAGTTAAGAAAGAATAGGAGATGCAGTTTGTTGTGGTGAGGAAACCCAGAGTCATCCTTACTAGTACTTCGATGGATGATTTGCCCGAAGAAGTTCAGGAATTGTTGGAAAAATTTTGCGACATAGTGGTGGATGAGCTGCCTAACTCAATACCACCCATTAGAAGTATCAACCATTATATTGATTTGATACCAGGAGCAAGTCTGTCAAACAAAGCGGCATACAGACTAACACCTCGAGAGAATGAGGAGGTAAAGAACCAAGTCCAGGAATTGTTAGACAAGGGTTTGGTCAGAGAGATCTTGAGTCCATGCGCAGTGCCAACTGTGTTGAGTCCAAAGAAAGATGGAGGATGGAGAATGTGTACAGACTCGAGAGCCATCAACAAGATCACTATCAGGTATAGATTCCCTTTGCCAAGAATAGATGATTTGATGGACTATTTAAGTGGGGCAAATTTCTTTTCTAAGATAGATTTCAAAAGTGGATATCACCAGATCAAAATGAGAGAAGGTGATGAGTGGAAGACAACCTTTAAGACAAATGAAGGTTTGTATGAGTGGTTTTTTATGCCATTTGGCTTAATCAATGCCCCAAGTACTTTTATGAGGTTGATGAATGAAATACTAAAAGATTTCATTGGCAAGTTCGTGGTGGTGTATCTAGATGATATATTGATCTTTAGCAAGACTAAAGAGGAGCATTTAAGGCACCTGACACTGGTGATGAGACTACAACAAGAGAAGTTGTTTATAAACCTGAAGAAGTCCTCTTTTATGAAGACATAACTCCTTTACTTGGGTTTTGTGATCTCTTCAAATGAACTGAAGATGGATCCGGAGAAGGTGAAAGCAATCAAAGAATGGCCATCGCCAAGGAGCATGTTTGAGGTAAGAAGCTTCCATGGACTAGCGAGTTTCTATAGGAAGTTCATCAAATATTTCAGTGGAATTTGTGCACCAATGATGGATACTTTGAAGAAGAGGGACAAGTCTTTTAAATGGACAGAGGAGGTCAAGAAGAGCTTCAATACACTAAATGAGAAAGTAACGGAACGACCAATTCAGGTCTTGCCAAATTTTGAGAAGACGTTTCAGGTAAGGTGTGATGCAAGTTGCCTTGCAATTGGAGGAGTTTTGAGCCAAGATAATAGACCTATTGCTTACTTCAGTGAGAAGTTGAATGAGACTAAGAGAAAATACTCCATCTATGAGAAGGATTTTTTTGCCATAATCCAAGCCTTGAAGAAATGGAGACATTACCTTGTCCCACAATAATTTGTCTTGCATAGCGATAACCAAGCTTTACAATTCATAACCAGACAAGAAAAATTGAATCAGAGGCATGTGAAGTGGATTGAGTATATGCAGAATTTTACTTTTGTCATAAAACGTATTGTTGGGAATGCTAACAAAGTTGTTGATGCATTGAGCAGGATATGTTTGACTCTACAGGAATTTCAGGTAAAGACCTTAGGGTTTGAACACCTTGAGGAAATGTATGGTGATGATCCAGACTTCAAGGAAGCATATGAAGCATGCGCGAATCCTGTGCTGAGAGATAGGAGCCAGTGGATAGAGTATATGATTCAAGAGGGATTGTTGTTCAAGGGAAATCAATTGTGCATACCAAAATGCTCAATGAGGGATAACCTTTTGAAGGAAAAACATAGTGGAGGATTGGATGGACATTTCGGCCATGATACGACATTTGCATAGTTGAGCACCTCATACTATTGGCCGGGTATGAGAACAAATGTGATAAAATTTGTGAACAGATGTAGAATCTGCCAACATGTAAAAGGTAAAAAACAGAACACTGGATTGTATCAACCATTGCTCATACCAGAGAGGCCTTGGGATGAAATAAGCATGGATTTTGTGTTGGGACTCCCAAGAACGCAAAGAGGATGCGATTCCATCTTTGTAGTGGTGGATAGATTTTCAAATATGGCACACTTTATCCCATGCCAGAAGACCAGTGATGTAACACATGTTGTGAATCTGTTCTTTAAGGAAGTTGTGAGACTTCACGACCTACCTAGAAGTATTGTCTCAGATAGAGAAACGAAATTTGTTGGTCATTTTTGGAGAACACTGTGGAAGAACTTGGGGACAGATTTGTCCTTCAGCTCAACTTATCACCCTCAGACAGATGGGCAAACTGAGGTGGTAAACAAAAGTTTGGGAAACTTATTGAGGAGTCCGGTGACTGAGCACCATAATCAATGGGATCAGATTCTTCCACAAGCAGAATTTGCATACAACGACTTACCAAACAGGAGCACTGGGAAGAGCCCGTTCCAAATATTGTATGGAATGAAACCTAGGGGAGTATCTGAGTTGAGAGACTTGGGATAGAGTGAGATCAGAAGCGCTGGAGCATAAGATTTTGATGCAGAAATGCAGAAGCTCCATAGCCAGATCAGGGGATAGTTGCAGAATTCTAGCCAAGAGTACAAACACAGAGTTGATCAACATCGTAGAGAACTCCAATTTGAAATAGGGGATCATGTTCTAGCACATCTCAGGAAGGAAAGGTTCCCTAGGGGGACATATAACAAGCTAAAGATGAAGAAGATAGGACCATGTAAGATCTTGAGGAAGTTTGATGCAAATGCCTATGAGATTGAGCTACCGGATGATGTGGGCATATCGCCCATATTCAACGTCTTAGACCTGTATTCTTACAGGAAGGATGACACAAAGGGATCAACAGATCAAGAGAAGATTCAGTGGGAGAAACAAATGCCTATAGCAGAAAAACCACAGATGGAAAGGATCGTTGATCAGAGGATTGGTAAAAAGACCAAGAGGAAGACTTATTTTGAATATCTGGTCAAGTGGAAGGGACACCCAATAGAATATGCCAATTGGGAAAATGAATTTGATGTCTAGAAGCATGGAAAGTCAGTGCAGGAGCCCATGGACAGGAGTCCATGAATTTTTGCCCAGGGGAGTATGATGCAGGAGCATTGTCAGCAAGTACACGTGGCACAACAAATCAATGCTTGAGGACCAATTTGGAATCTCGAACGCTGGCCGTTACTGTAATCTTTCGAAGCTGATAGAAAACAAAATAGGAAAGATCACTCGCATGGAAAAAATGAGCATGCGTGACCTGAGAGATTAACCCTAGTCTCGATGTAACCGCAATTAGATAGTAGTTAGTTGTTTTTCTTTTGTATAAAGAGAGATTTTGTATGCCCAAAAGCGGGGTTACGAGAATTATGAACAAGTAGGAATCTCAGAGCAGTAGTTTTTGCTTTGATTTTAGCTGTAACCATTTTCTTTATTTTGAATTACAATAACACAAAAAAATTGATCCAATGTGTGGTGTGAATAGTGTTTGCAATTTTTCTATTGTTGTCTTAATCTTTTCAAGAATGAATGAATCTTGCTGCGAGTGTCTGTAGCTTTGAAATGCTTGCATAAGAATTTAAATCGCTTTTCGACTCATAAAGCTCAGAAGAAATAACGTAAGACTTTCTTTGCAGGAAGTGTAAAACAACTGTCGCAAGGAGTGCACAGTTGTCGTAAGAACTTGAATCTTGTGTAAAGATCTGTTGCAAAGAGTTCACAGACCTAGAATTCGACGAAGATTCAAAGCAACTCCGTAAAGAAGTCGAAGGACGAGAGCGGAAGAATGCCAGGAAGGCGAGAAAGGATTCTTTTCAAGAATCTTTGGATCTGAGTTTGACGAATTTCCTAGAAAAGCAAGAAGTGCTTGGGAGATCGAAATCTTTGGAGAGATCAAGCTCAGGAGGGGTAGCACTTTGCAAGAAGCGCGAATGAGATCCAAGAAATGGACTTGCAGGAAGGACAATGGTCGAAGTCTGTAAACCCTTTCAAAAATATTCTAAGTCTGAAGAAAGCTTTAGCTCAAAGGGAAGATCTGGACCATCCGATCAACGTCCAGACAACGAGGAGCAAGTAAAGACGAGGAAATATCTCAACCGTTCGATCTGAGCGCAAACGAACCGTAGTTGTCTGATCAAGGTAAAGTGCACTAACATTAAAGCTTTGAACGTACACAAGAGGAACAAGGTCACAAAATTCCGAAATCATTGGGACCGTCCATCAAGACAGGACAGGTGGAAGGAGATTAACATTTCCCTGACTCGCAGGGTGGAAAGGTCAAAGAACAAAGTTGTGAGAATTCAGGAAACGCGAAATCACGAAAAGATCACAACCGTTGATCCAACGCCATCTCAATTTCGGCTATCAAGAGAATGGAGGCAAGGAGACTCCAAAGTGCGAATCACGAAATCGCGAAAAGATCACAGTCATGATCGAAGGAGGGATTTGGACCGTAGATCTGGTTTTGTTGGGACTTCACAACTTGGGAAATCAGAGGTAAGAGTTCTGAGAACTCGCGAAACCTGAAACCGCGAAGATTTGATTTGAGGCATCGGTTCGAGAAGAGATCTAGACAATTGAGCGTCTAGGGGGATGACTCGTGAAGTGTGGACTCACAAGACGCGAAATCGCGAAACGCGAAATCACGAAGTGCTCGAAATATTGGCCCACGGTCATAGCGAAGGGTCACATCTTTGAAGGGGAATAGAGGGGCTAGCATGTGCTAGGCTCCTGTCGGGATTTTGGAAGTTGGGAGAGTCGGAGTGATTCGCATGCAAAGGCTCGATACACGAAGTCGTGACGCGACTTTCGATTAGGTATCTAGTCACAACCTTAGTCACATAAAGGGAGGGGCTTAACCAGGAGAACTAGCGCCTAAATAGGTTGAAGCTTAAAGGCGTTAAGGAGAAGGTCGCAGGTTCCATACAACCTGCGCTTTAAGGGAAAGAGGGCCTGTTAAGTGGAATTGAGGTTCTTGAGGGGATGAAGAGTCAGACAGACTTAGTTTCTTGATCCATCCTAGACCGGGAGGTTGCACAGTCGATAGGAGAGAAGGGGGGTCTGCATCAAACAACGAGACATGTCATGGGAAATGCTAAATAGTGAAGAATGAGCGTGTGGCCTCTCCTGTCAAGCTAGGGTTCACGTACTATGTTTTGACAAT
>ML780023.1:217382-242973 GCA_009831015.1 Picea engelmannii | reverse complement strand
GTACATCTTCTTCGATGAGTCAAGATGGGAGATGTAGGGTATCAAGTGGTCTTTTATGGAATCCACTATGATACTCATGGCATTGATGTCAACATCTTTGAACTTCTCCATAGCTGCAATGCTCTGCGGTTCCTTCTCTTCTCCTTCTTTAAACTCTGGCTTCACGATCTTTCCTTTCACAATATCCAACACTTTATTCTTAGCAAGGATGAGGTCAATCCTTGTCTTCCATGCTCTGAAGTTAGAGGCTCCATCTAGCTTGTTCTCAGACTTCATAGAATTTGTCATGGCTTGTTTGACATGGTCAAACCCTAGATTTGACTAGAAATTCAAACTTCACGTCTTGGCCTTCTGAGAGTACCAGGAGATGCGCTGGGCTAGGGCACACTGATCTATCTGGAGATTAGGTCAATCTCGTCACTTAAGGTGCCTCAACAAGAGGTTTAGGTTTTCTGCAACTGCTTCTGCTGGTAACCCTAGCTATAGTGCTTTTGGAAGCTGCTCCTGCTAGTAACCCTAGCGGAAGTTCCTCAACGAGCTCAATATCTAGCGGCTATCTTTCCTTCCAGCGTTTTAGGCTGACTGAAGGGGTGTGGGCCCATAACCTGTTAGAATATAGAAGATGGTGTGCTCTTTTTACCATTGACGATACCCTCGTCACCCAACCACAGGCCGAAGCCTCCCTCCGAGCACCTTAAGATTGACCTAAGAATTCCTCCGGAAGCAAACCCTAGGCTAGATAGCCAAACAAAGGACAACACATCTCTCCCCAAGGATAGCGCAACACAAAAGACTGATCAGATGTTCCAAACCCTAGACAAGAGATATCCAAGCCAATACTGAAACTAGCTGCTGCTGCAGCTGCACCTGCAACCCTCCTCCAAACCCGCGCACCAACTGCAACTGCAGTGCACACCAACTGGGAAAACTGCAGTCCTGAGATGTGACAAATGAGAACTGGCACCCTGTATTTATAGTAATCCTGCCAGTTTGTTGGGGCCGACTTCTCTTTCTGGGTATGTGTCTGTTCAGTATATTATTATTAATTCTGGCCAACTTCTTCTCTTGGGGGATAATAGCCTAATATAAATTTTCTTCTTGATCCGACAAGGCTTCTAGGATTATTAGCCAACTCATTAGGGTTTCTCTTGCTTCCCGGAGTCTTCTATTCTCGTCAGGTTCACACGTGGGATTAAATACCTCCCGCAGCGACCATAATATTAACACTTGATTCCCCACGAAGTTACTTAAACCTGCCTCTGGTCTGATGGGGGGGTTCAACTGATGGCTTGTTCGTTGATTCCTTGTACATTCATTCATTTCCCTCACGCACTTTCACACACCCCCTTACCTGTTCATTGATCCATCCTCATTCGCATCTCGGCTTGGGAAACGAAACCGAACTGCTGAAGAATTAGCCACGAGATAGTTGGCTATAATGGTCGTTGGTGCAATCCAGTCATGACCTAAGGCCTGCATGTATGAGTTGCGTTGGCCTGTGCCCTATTTTTCTCACAACTGCGAGTCCTGAGAGTTCCAGCATTGATATTCTGGACCAACTGTGTTGGAGTCCCAGAAAATAAAGGAGAAGGACTGCCTGAGGGACTGCATGGCAGAGAAGGGTGGAGGTCCATTATGTTGGGCGATACAGGCTGGGTAGAAGAGAGCTGGGTACTTTGGATTGTTGTGGGTGTTGGGAAACCTGTGAGAGATTGGGAGCTGACTGGTTTGGGAACCCAAGTACACTCTGGAACCGTCCTTGTGGATTCATAGTCCTGGCTCGGGGGTGACACTGCTATTGAGATTTGGAGCAGTGGTGTCTACAGTTGGGTGGAATGTCCTTGGTCTGCAACCAGTTGGTGTCATCTTTCATAAAGATAAGTGCTCTCGGTTATGGTATCATTTACATGTATATGAATGTATTTCCGTTGTATATTTAATTATCGTTTAATTGAATCTTTAGACTATGCATGCTTGCTGATTTCTATTGTGCATGTTGTTAAAGTCTTTTCTTTTATGCATCCTTTAATTTTAAAAGGTATCGGTAAGAGAAAGAAGTCCAAGGGTGGGCTTGAAGGTGGCATGCCCCGGCCTATGGGTGGCTGGGGATGTTAAAGAATGGTATCAGAGCTTCTAGTTGAAACACCGGGCCAGTATGGGCCGGGTCTGTTGGTCTGAGTCTCGTGGTTACAGATCAAACTCTGACCGTGAAGTTGAAAATCTCAGGAGGAATGGCGTTGCAGAATCCACGTAGGAGTTAGATCGTCAGAGATCAGTTGTAAGGGGTTCGAAGGGTCGTGACCGTCTCCCTTCAAATTCGGGAGTGATCGCCACTGTAGGATGAGGAGAGATCTGGGATCGTTGGATTGGAGAACAGGTGAACAAGGGTCGTCCAATGTAAAGGAAGCAAGGGTTAAGGTCACAACCGTCGGAGCCCATGGGAGAGAGAGATCAACGGACACGAGGCATTGTGGAGAACCAAGTTGCACGGGAGACAATTTCCCAAGGCGGATCCGCAATCCAAACCACGTTTTCACTGAGTGGTTACGTGTCAGCATCAAGAGAATTGCGGGGCAAAAAGAGGGTTACTCCAAATCATCGACGTGTGCCCCTGCAAATTGAAAGGCATGCAGTGATGTGACATGTTAGGGATCGAACTTCGAAACTCTGTATAGCCAAAGTAGATCTTGAATTTCGATCACCAAGAGGTACGTGTCAACAAATTAATAATTTCGGAGAAATTTGTTCGAGAGGTTTTCAGTTGAGATTTGAGACTCTCGAAGCCCGAAGAGTTGGAGACCTAAGGTAAACGTTGACCGTCGGATCATCCGGAGTAAATCTCAAGCGTCGGATCATTCGAGGTGGATCTGGGTTGTCTGATCCAGAAGAGACGTGTAAATCTGTGGATTTCCGATGAAGGCCTGAAGTAAGCCTCCACCGTCCGATTCAAGAGGACACGCGAAAGAATCCTGTGTACTTCGAGGAGGTTTGAAGTTTGAGATCTCCGAAGACCCAAAGTGAATCTTAGCTGTCCGATCTAGAAGGACACATGGCGATAGTTTGGTCGGTTCGAGAAAAAGGAGTTCAGGAGAATTGGAAGTGTGCTAGTGTGGAAACTCTTGAAGTCTCGAAGCCCAAAGAGCCAAAGTAGCAGGGCACGATGACGTCACCAGGAGGTGATGTGGACCCAAAAATTTCCGAAGTGACGTGGCTTGCGGACGTCACTAGGGATGACGTGGACACATGGGATGTGCGCCACGTGTCAGTAAGTTTTGAGCATATGGAGTATTGAAAATCAGTTAGAACGTGACACATGTCACCCACCAGATTGGGCCACGTGTCCACTTCTAGTATTTCTCCACGTGGCAACAGGTCGTGTAGTCCAGAGACTAGGCACTCTAGAGGGGAACGGTGTGAGAGGTTGCGTTGGGTTAAAAAATCCCGAAGGCCAGAGTACATATCGACCGTTGATTCCAAAAGACACATGTTGAAGGATCGTCGACTTCGAGTGAAAGCACTCCGGGAGAAAGTGCAGGAGGAAAGTTTTAAACTTCTGAAGCTCGAAGAGCCGAAGCGATTCACAACTGCTGATCTGTGGGGGGACACCTGTCGGTAGATCATGAACTCCAGGTAAAAGTGTTCCGGGAGGAGGCAAGCGAGGAAAGTTGAGACTCCCAAAGCACGGAGTCCCGAAGTGGATCTCGATCATTGATCGTGAAAGAGGACGATGACCGTTGATCTAGTCCTGGTTGAAAGTTCGAAGTCCCAAAGCTGTGGACAAGCGTTTTTTCAGCTAAGCGCAGGGTCATGGCCATAGTCATATGCAGATTGAGAGCTGAGGGAAGGAGGGCTAAGGGTCGAATTGGTTGTCCTCGAGACAGAAAAGTGCTAAGGAAGGATTTAGCCGCAGGTTCTAGTCGTGGTCACCTGGGAAGTGGTTTGAAGGAAGCACCTGCACATGATGAAATTCTGTGTCAGCCAAGGATAACAGGACACTGTTATTTTCTAAGAATGGGGATATGGTCTCCATGAACAAAAAAAAAAAAAGAGATCTGTAGCATGGTTTGGAAATTTTGTTTATCATATGCATAATTCTAACAAAATGGTCGCTTGCACATTTTGAAAAATTAAGGGGCTTAAGCACATCAACTCAAGATGCGTATTGAGGAAATGGAAGAAGGCGAGGGAGCCTCCAGTCATGATAAGGAGGCCAAAGGACAAAATACTAGAGTTGGTAATGCAGAGACAGATTCCAATGGACGCAAGGGAAAATGAGAGAAGGAAACATTAATAGAAATGGTAAGAATCCTGAAGATGGAAGTGCATAGCTACAAAGCAGACAACGAGAGACTGATGAGAGATAAAAGTCAGATAAATGCTCGAGTGTTGCAGATCTTAAATCAGTTGCAGAGACAAATGAAGAAGGGATCAAACTCAAGACAAGAGGAATAAGGAAGGTGCCATGAAATAAGGGATGATCGTGGAAGAGTTGTTTATTCCAGAAGTTCCAACAGAGCTCGTGGAAACCACTCACCTCCTTACTCAGAAATAAATTTTTATGCATCGGAAGATCCCACAAGCAGTCAAGAGGTGTTTCCTGTCAGACACCAAAGAAGGAAATGAGAGGTAGATAGTTTGCAAGGAGAGTTGAGGAAGCTCAAGCCACCTTCCTTTGAGGGTGAAAGAGAAAGGGAAGATGATGTCGAAGCATGGTTCCTTGGGCTCAGGAGATATTTTCAGTTACATAACTATTCATCCAACCTGGAAGCCAGGATTGCCACCTACCATTTACATGTAAAAGATACAATGTGGTGGGACCAACTGAAGCAAGTGGAACATGTTAATGAAAGTAGGATCACTTGGAAGCAGTTCAAGAAGTACTTACAGAAGGAGTACCTCTCAAAGCATTTCTATGACAAGAAAATGCAAAAGTTTTTTGAACTCAGGTTGGGAAGCATGACTATGGCAGAGTACGAGAAGAAGTTCTTGGGATTGTTAAAGTATGTCAGGTTCATTGGTGATGAGAAAGTGAAAATACAGAGATTTCTAAGTGGACTGCCATCCTTTTATAAGGAAAAGATCAAGTATGATGAACCCAAGACCTTGACTGAGGCCATCAGGAAGGCTAAATACCTGTATGAGCAAGGCCAGGGAAGATAATCTCTGCAGAAATATTGGAAGGACAAGAAAAATGCGAAGTCCGATCAGAGGAGGAAAAGATTCAAACCTCCCTTCAATAGGAATGAGCCTAATAGAAGTCATCAAGATCAGTATGCTAAGGGAGATTCCAAGAAGGAAGAGTCCTTGGGAAAAAGGGGAAGACCACCAATCCAATGTTGGGATGCAAGGAAGATCACTTGTACAAGAATTTTCCACATAGAAAGGACAGAGTGAATACTGTGCACAACGTCCAAGAGGCTACAACAGTCGAAGATATGGGAAGAATCTATGCAGCTTTAAATGATCGACAAATAGAGTACCGGTCCAATATGATCGAGGTGGAAGGTAAGATCGTAAATCGGGCTGTTGCTATTTTGATTGATTCAGGATCAAGTCATTGCTACATTGATCCTAAGATAGTGGATAGATTACATTTAAAGAAAAGTAAACTTGGAAAATAAAGTTTGGTTCAGTTAGCCACTGGAACCAAAAGAAGAATCCATGATATGGTTAGAAGTTGTTCCATAAGTCTTAATGGTGTGAATACTAGTATTGATCTAAATATCATACCATTGGGGTCTTATGATATTCTGATTGGAATGGAATCGTTGGACAAGCATCATGCTGTCCTAGATTATCATAACAAAACATTTACATGTCTTGATGGAAATGGAAAATAGAGCACTATGAAAGGAGTTCCAAGACCCATCTCTATAAGGGAGTTTTCAGCCTTACAACTAACAAGATGTTTTAGGAAAGGGTGTCAATTGTATGCAGCGCAGGTGGAAGAGACAAATAATACAAAGGAGCCAAGCCTTGAAGATTTCCTGGTGCTACAGGAATTTGAAGATGTATTCCAAGAAATACCCGGATTGCCACCAAGAAGGGAGATAGATTTCTCAATTGATTTAGTGCGAGGCGCTGCCCCGGTGTCAAAAACACCTTACAAAATGAGCACACCAGAGTTAAAAGATTTACAAATGTAGTTGGAGGAATTGTTGAAGAAATGGTACATACGTCCAAGTGTTTCACCTTGGGGAGCACCAATACTTTTTGTCAAAAAGAAGGATGGAACCTTGAGGTTGTGTATTGACTTCCGACAGCTAAACAATTACACTATAAAGAACAAATATCCTCTATCCCGAATTGATGACCTCTTTGATCAACTAAGAGGAGAAAATATATTTTCAAAAATTGACCTGAGGGTAGGATACCATCAGGTAAGAATCAAGGAAGAAGACATTCATAAAACAACCTTTAGGACCAGGTATGGGCATTATGAATTTGTAGTGGTGCCATTTGGACTGACTAACACACCAACTGTCTTCATGTGCTTAATGAATGGCATATTCAGAAATTATTTGGATAAGTTTGTCATAGTATTCTTGGATGACATACTTATCTATTCTAAGTCTGAAAAGGAGCATGAACATCACTTAAGACTGGTATTGCAAGTATTGAGAGAACATCAGTGGTATGCCAAGTTGAGTAAGTGTTCTTTCTATCAAAAGTAGATCCATTACTTGGGACACATTATTTCAGAGCAGGGCATAACAATAGATCCAGAGAAGATTGAAGCCATTAGAGGATGGCCAACACCCAAAAATGTGTCATACGTCGGATATTTTATGGGATTAGCTGGCTACTACAAAAGGTTCATAATAGGGTTCTCTAAGATTGCTCATCCCATCACTTCTTTGCAAAAGAATGGAACTAAATTTGAATGGACACTCAAGTGTGAAAATAATTTTAATCTATTGAAGGAATTACTTACTAGTGCACTTGTGTTAAAGATTGTTGACCCAAATGAAAGTTTTGTGGTATGCATAGACGCATGTAAGAAAGGACTTGGGGGAGTCCTCACGCAAAATGGACATGTCATTGGATATGAGTCCAAAAATCTTAAGGAACATGAGAGGAACTATGCCACCCATGACTTGGAGCTTGCTGCCATTGTTCACACCTTGAGGATGCATAGACATTATCTCATGGGGAAGAAATTCGAATTAAGGACATACCACGTTGACCTGAAGTATCTTTTTGAACAACCGACCTTGAATGCCAAGAAAACAAGATGGATGGAATTTTTAAGTGAATATGACTTCAATATCAAACATATCAAGGGAAAGGAGAATAAAGTTGTAGATGCACTTAGTAGAAGAGTGCATATCATGCATGCTACTGCTATCAGTATGCATCAGTCAGACTTGAAGAGCATAATTTTAGATGGTCTTGTTACAGACCAACATTACCTACAGGTAAAGGAAAACTTATAGCAAGGAGATGTACAACAAAAAATAAAGGAGTATGAGATAAAGGAAGACAAATTACTCATGCATAAAAATAGAATCTATGTTCCTAGTTCCGGAGAACTGAGGAATTTGGTATTGAAGGAAATGCATGATGTTCCTTATGCTGGGCATCCCGGTGACCAGAAAACAATTACAACAGTAAGAAGCCAGTTCTTTTGGCCGGGAATGAAGAAGGATGTTGCTGATTACATTGCTCGATGTATGGAATGTTAGAAGGTGAAGGCTGAGCATAGACACCCAACGAGTTTGCTACAACCATTTCCAATCCCAAAGAAGAAATGGGAAGTGATCACCATGGATTTTATCACGGGATTACCCAGAACGAATAAGCAACATGATTCAATCATGGTGGTGGTTGAAAAATTAACAAAGGCTGCTCATTTTGTGCCTGTGAAGACAACGCATACAACGATTAATATTGTAGAAATTTTCATGAAGAAAATTCCTAAGTTGCATGGGATACCTAGGACAATCGTCTCAGATAGAGATATGAAGTTTACCTCCAATTTCTGGAGGAGATTGTTTAAAGTATTTGGCACAAATCTAAACTTTATCACATCATATCATCCCCAGACAGATGGGAAAACAAAGAGAGTCAATCGAATAATTGAAGACATGCTGAGAATGTATGTGATGGATAAGTCATCTAAGTGGGAAGATTACTTACACTTGGTTGAGTTTGCATATAATAATGGGTATCAAGCTTCATTGAGAATGAGCCCATTTGAAGCCTTGTATGGTAGGAAATGCGATACTCCAGTAAGCTGGGACAACCCAACAGATAGAGTGGTACTTGGGCCGGAGTTGCTCAAGGACATGGAAGACCAGGTGGTTAAGATCAAGGAGAATTTAAAGGAAGCTCAGGATAGACAAAAAGTTTATGCAGACAAGAACATGACAGCTAGAGAATTTAAAGTAGGGGAGCATGTACTTTTGAAAGTGAAGCCCAAGAAAATCTCTTTGAAATTGGATAGTTGTACAAAACTGACAACCAGATTCTGTGGTCCACTTGAAATATTGGACAAAATAGGGTCGGTTGCATACGTGCTTGGATTGCCTGCTTCCATGAATGTGCATAATGTATTTCATGTCTCTTTACTAAATAAATATGTACATGATCCTAACCATGTTATTGATTGGTGTATGATTCAGGTAGAGACAGAGGGAGATTTTCAGGTTCAACCAATGTGGGTATTGGACAGAAAAGTCAAAATGCTCTAGAATCGAGTTATAGAGCTGGTAAAATTTCAGTGGACCTGCTACAGTCCTGAAGATGCTACCTGGGAACATGAAAATGCCATGCGAGCAAAGTACCCTCGGATTTTTGAATAAATTTGAGATTTTGATATCTATTTTGTATATGCACTAAGGACAGTGCCAAAATAAGGGGGAGGGGATGTAACACCCCAGGTTTTGGAACCCTCATTTTAAATAATGTATTGTTACAATGTTGAGAGGCCTAAGTGCCCAAACAATTATTAACGGGCCAGTATGCCTAAGAAATGTAATGTTTTGATCATTATTAATAATAAACACATTGATGGCTGCTAGATGGACAAGGACTAGAGTTATAGGGGGCTATGATTCCACAAGAGAGGGGGCTTGAGGGGCTAAGTGTTTATTCCTAATCTAATTACCCTTTTTATCTAAGGGAGGGGGATTGGTTACATGAGCTTCTTGGGGAAGGCCAGGAAGTTCTTGATTCCCCACGAAGTTACTTAAACCCGCCTCTGGTTTGATGGAGGGGTTCGACTAATGGCTTGTTCACTGATTTCCTGTACGTTCATTCATTTCCCTCACACACTTTCATGCACCCCCTTACCTGTTCATTGATCCATCCACATCCACATCTCGGATTGGGAAAGGGAATCGAACTACTGAAGAGTTAGACATGGAATAGTTGGTTGTAATGGTCGCTGGTGCAACAGCCGTGACCTGAGGCCTGCATGTCTAAGATGCATTGGCATGTGCCATGTTTTTCTCACAACTACCAGTCCTGAGAGTTCCAGCATTGAGATTTTGGACCAGCTGTGTTGGAGGCCCATAAAATAAAGGAGAAGGACTGCCTGAGGGACTGCGTGGCAGAGAAGGGTGGAGGTCCATTCTCTTGGGCGGTACAGGCTGGGTAGAAGAGAGCTAGGTACTTTGGATTGTTGTGGGTGTTGGGAAACCTGTGAGATCTTGGGAGTTGATTGGTTTGGGAACCCAAGTACGCTCTGGAATTGTCCTTGTGGATTCATAGCCCTGGCTCGGGGGTGACACTGCTGTTGAGATTTGGAGCAGTGGTGTTTATGGTTGGGTGGAACGTCCTTGGTCTGCAACTAGTTGGTGTCATCTTTCATAAAGATAAGTGATCTCGGTTATGGTATCATTTACATGCATATGAATGTATTTCCATTGTATATTTAATTATTGTTTATTGAATCTTTAGGCTACGCATGTTTGTTGATTTATGTTGTGCATGTCGTTAAAGTCTTTTCTTTTATGCATCCTTTAATTTTAAAAGGTATCGGTAAGAGAAAGAAGTCCAAGGGCGGGCTTGAATGTGGCATGCCCCGATCTGTGGGTGGTTGGGGATGTTTCATATGGGATTGGAAGACTATGCAAACTCTTTTTGGGCTTTTAGTGATCCCGGTGGTTCTCTATGGTTGTGAAGTGTGGGCCAGTAGTACATTTGACTTACAGTGTAAGCAAATTGAGAAGATTAAAAAACGCTTGTTTACAAACAAGTTTAAAATTACAAGTTCAATTCCTTATGATATCATGCTAAGTGAAATGGGGGCTTCTCCTATTGAAGCAATTGTTATGGTGTGTCTCATAAGATATCTAAAAAAATTTGAGCAAATGGAAGACGGTCGGTGGCCTAAGGTCATCTTCAATGACATATTGTGCAAAAGAAAGAAGACGTGGATATGACAAAATATTAAATGGCTTAGTAAATGGGATATTCACTTGAAAAAGTGCCCTACGAACAATAAAGAGATAAAGACTTTTGGTATTGATAGGTTCCACAAGCGATCCTGGGATAAAGGTCTAGGGAGAAAGACAAAGTATTACATTGAAGAGTTTAACCCCACTTACAACCACCATCAAAAAGTGTACATAGGGGCCAATATATCTTGGAGAGACAAAATGATTATTTCCCAATTAAGAACCAATTCTCATCAACTCCGTTGTGAAACTGGGCATTGGAAAAGACCAAATGAAGCTTAGGAAGAAAGGGTGTGTATATTCTGCAACTCCGGAAAAGTGGAAACAGAAAAACATTTCATTTTAGAGTGTGAAGATTTCAAAGACAACATGGACAATTATGTAAGTATCTTAAGAGCTAACTCTTGGAATAATTTATTCAACGAGGGGGCAATGGAGAAAGTGGGAGAGCTCATCATCAAGATGAACAAGAAAAGGACTGAAATGCAGAAATCAATGTATGAGGCGGTCTGTCCCATAGGCTATTGTTAGCCTCGTGGACGTTAAAATTTCTTCTTCTTCTTCAAAAGAAAAATAGTGGGTGCACTCTCCTCATTCTAGGGTTTCCACAATGACCTTGGACAACAAAAGAAAGTAAGACAACAAAGGGATGGTTATACACACCCATAGGAAGAGAGAACATCTCAAAGAAAGAGAAAAATCTCCATTTAGTATGTGATCACCAACGACTCTTGGAGGGCCGTGGATATCCCTTTTCCAGGTTGCTCAATGGTGTAGGTGAGTGATGGTTGGAAATTACAACCTCCATCGACAATGTGGGGCTCTCCTTGAGCTATGGACAAGTTTAAGCAACAAATAACACGGTGTGGGATTTCCTTGAGCTATGGTGAGCACTTCAGACAATGATAACATCTTGCAAGATGAATTGTGGCTATTTGACATGTGCAAGGTGGTGGCTAGGATAGAAAACACAAAAACAAAGGTTGGGATGTTCGAGAGAAAGGGTAGGATTCTTTGATTGCCCAAGAGTGAATATTACTAGCTGACATGCATAATAATTTTTCTCTAGGTACTCTCACGCACCATAATAAAACAAGATGCAACCAATCAATTTACATCCCCTCACTAAGACACAGAGAATTCATTTAAAACAGTAACCAACAAGCTATAGTGAAATATAGTAGTGATCTTAACCACAACACACAATGATAAAATAACTCAATGAGACATGATTTTACCCTGGAACCCAACTTGGGAAAACCAGTAGAATGGTGCTCAATATTCTTATTTTGCAAGTTTTTACAATGCTCTCCTCCTCTTTGGCCAAAATCCCTTTGGAAATGAGCGAGAGTGAAGAAATAGGGAGAGAAAGGGGGTAAGGGAAGGCCAACAACCACAACTTTTCACTTTTCGTTCCTTAGCCTTCTCTTCTATCGATTTCCTTGTCATTTTAATTATTCTTCTTTAATTTTTCCCTTACGTGCTTATTAGCTTATTCCACATTAGCTCACATTGTAGAACATGGATTTTAGAATGTTGATTGATCATCAATTTGTTTTGCAAGTATTGAGTCTTATCCATTCTTCAGTGCAGATTCATTTTGGATCAGATAGAGATGCCCATATGATGCTAATGAAGATTCCCTATTCCCACCTAGATGGCAACAACTCTTATATTCCTTTACAATTTCAAAAGGAAATCACCCTCAAGAAAAATTTGTTGGTGGGGAACTCCAAGTTTGGTTAGAAATTCCTCCAAGAATGGGTTGGTTATCAAAGTGAAAAGATGACGAGTCACCTCCATCTTTTGCAACAATGGCTTTGGGCACCTAATCTTGTGGGTTGTTATTGTTCAATTTTTTTAATGTTTATGATGATGTGTTTATTTGACTTGCATGTTAAGGCCTTTAATTTGAAACAATGGGTTGGCAGTGTGGATTGATTGTTGGTATTTAGTGGGAGGATCTAAAGACTAAGAATTAGGTTCTCCCCATATTTTGTACTATGGTATTATTGGTCTATCTATTACCTTTTTTTTTAGTTTGTACTTTAATATATATTTGATATTGTTTTTTCGAAAGTGCTTCCTTTAAGCTTGAAGAGAAGCATTACACTTGGCTTGAAGAGGTCATGTGCCAAAATCAACTTTCTTTAATGGGTGAAACAACCCTATATGGGAAAACCATTGAACATATGCACTTTAGTTTGGCTGTGATAATGGATATTCTTCCATCAAAATCACCCAAGATTTGTAATTAAGCCCAAACACTTATCCGTGCATCTATGGGAAGTGAACCTTATCAACATTTTAATAGAATTGAAAAAGTATATTTAAAACAATATTTTACAAAACATTAGGATTAAGATCCAAAATGTTGCCAACCATTCTTATTCAAAACAATAGAATAAACCTAACTAGAGCTATCGGTAAGGATAAATTTTCCATCACCTTGATTGCATATTAAGTCACCTTTGTATTGTGCATGGACACTACTAGATTTCCATGAAAATTTCTCAATTTTATATCATAATCATCCTTAGTTCCTTGGACGATGATTTTAGCAACGTTTAATTCTCTCCACATTGTGCTCCATTTCTTGTAAGTTCCATATCGAATATTGTAGTAGCTTCTTAAGCCAATGAACTTTTTCAACAAATCAATTACAACTTCATGCATCCTGTGAGTAACTTGTCCAAGCATAGTAAGAATATACCTTGTTTCTTTCATTATCTATTGGGGAATAACAAAGACAATCTCTAGATCTTGAAGTTCTAGTTTCACTTTGACCACTGATTTGTGGGTAGAGTTCTAGCATCTATAACTTTGCCCACATGCTAGTGGGAAAAATTGCCATATCGCTTCCCACAGGCTTGTGCGTAGATTTGTAGAATTTGAAACTCTAACCACATGCATATGGGAAGATTTTCCATGTAGAAAACTTAGATAACTAAATTTGGAGCTATGTAGAAGCATGTGTGTGAATTTCCATTAGGTCATTTTCTACTGTTTTGGTCTCTCAATTTACAAGGTAGACTTTGCCTCTTTTACACAACAACCACTTTTATGTTTTCAAATGAAAATATAAATATGTAGATAGGTGTAATATTATTTAAGACACCCTTAGAAACTTGAACCACTAAAATTGCAGGGGTGTTAAGACCCGGGTGTGCATTTTAGTGAATCCCAGTGTGCATGTCTACACAAGGGTATAAATTACAGTTTAAAATCAAAACAAGTATTTTTTATTAATCAAGTATTCCATTTTCTGATTTCTAAAGTCTTGTACATATTGATATGTCTGCTTATTTATTTAATTATTATTCAGTCATATAACCTTGTATTCTCTGATGATTTCTGCAGGTCCTCACAATAGAAATGCAATTAACAACTAGCATATGTGTGATGTGGTTGTACAATCCCATCTCATCGAGATCATGGGTGTAGGTAGTTAGTACTCATTTTCCCATTTTAGTTAGTGTGTGTGCACAATTTCCAAAAATTCATGTATATTTCAACCTTTTACTAAATTCTGGGCACAAATCACCCTAGTATGCATTATTTAGGGTTTACAACAAATCCACAGTCTTGTAAATCAACAACACCATGCACGGATTTTTCTTTCTAGGGCATGCATTTCTCATCATGCCCTGTTTTCATGCATTTTTATGCATTTTTTTTCATTTACAAGGCAAATTTTAGCATTTATGCACAGTAGATGTTTTTTGGTTTCAAAATGCACAATTGAAGTATGAATAGTTGTAAAATGATAAAATCTAAACTCCACAATTGGAACCACTCAACTTAGAGGTCATATGAGTCATAAGCGTGCATTTTATAGCAAGACAATTTTGCCCTCCATTTTACAAAAATTATGGAATCTTGTTTCAAGGTAGAAGCCCTTAGTCATTTTATAATTCACTATGTATGATATATAAAGATTTAGAATGTTGTCAACTTCACCACATAACCTAGATAACTCTATTTGGAGATATATAGAAGCATGGGCGTGCATTTTCCTTAGTTCAAATTATTGTGGGAAAAGTATGGAATCTTGGTTCAAGGTAGAAGTCCTTAGTCATTTTATAATGCACTCTGTATGATATATAAAGATTAAGAATGTTATTAAATTCACCCCAAAACTTAGTAACTCTATTTGGATCTACATAAAAGCATGGGTGTACATTTCCCTTAGTTCAAAGTATTGTGGGAAAACTTGTAAATATCATTTGGTTATTTGTAATAACTTTATTGAATGACAAGGTTAGGGCAAGGGTGCCAAATTATATTTTCTATAGATATGTGGGGTATTCACTCCAGACTAAAAGGATCTGCAAATTTTATTACCTTGTATTTGTGTTTATTGTTTCAATCTGATTTCGTATGTCTTATTTACTAATAAAATCCACACTATCACAATGGGTTGCAATGGAATCTCATTACAGGAATAAGGGTGACCAACTAGTTGACACTTGTTTCATTTATTTGCATATTCCATGGTATCTTAACATTTTCTTGACTACCATATTCTAACATAGAGAAAATTCAACCTAGTAATTTATGTTCCACCATAATTCCCTCCTCTTTATCATGCGCCTCCCAAAGGATGACTTATACATTATGATATAGAATGCATTAGTTTAAAATATTATCTATGGAAATATTATATAGGTTTCCTATGGTCAAAATTGTATTTTTCATATTAGATAACCAATAATATTCATTGTTTATGGTCATTCATATTTGGTACAGAATTGAACTTGAGAAACTTTGTGATTTATGTGAAATAACTTTGAACTGATTCCACCCAAAATATATTTAGATGTCAGAATTCATATTGGGTATCCATAGTTGCCATATCTCTACCCACGTGCATGTGGGAAGACTTTCCAAATATCTTCCCAAAGTCCCATGGGAAAAGTTGTATATCTTCCCACATGCTTGTGGATATATTTGTAACATCTACAACTCTTCCCACGAGCCTGTGGGTAGCGTTGTGACATCTATTTCCACGGGCCTATGGGAATATTCTCCACATCTCTTCCCACATGACTATGGAAAGAGTTGCCACATATCTTCCCACGGGTATGTGGGTAGAGTTATATCATCTCTAGCTCCAGCCACAGGCTTGTGGGCATAGTTTCCATGTGTGAAGAGTTTCCACATCTCTTCCCACATGACTGTGGGTAGAGTTGTAGCATCTACAACTTTTCCCATAGGCTTGTGGGAAAAATAACCATGTATCGAACTTAGATAACTAAATTTGTAGCTATATAGATGCATTGGAGTGCATTTCCATTGGGTGACTTTCTATTTTTTTGGTCTCTCAATTTACAAGGTAGACTTTGCCTCTTTAACACAACATCCACTTTTATGTTTGAAAATGAAAATCTAAATATGTAGACAGGTGTAAAATTATTTAAGAAACCCTCAAAAACTTGAATCATTCAAATTGCATATGTGTAAATACCAAAGCGTGCATTTTTTAAAGTTTGGCATGCATTTATGCACAAATGCAGAAATTACAGTTTAAAAGAAAAACAAGTATTTTTCTCAATCAAATATTCCATTTTAGTCTTTCTAGATTCTCGTACATGTTGATATGTCAGTTTATTTATTTAATTATTATTTAGTCATATAACATTGTATTCTCTGATGATTTCTACAGGTCTTCACAATGGAAATGCAACGAAAAACTAGCCTATGTGTGATGTGGTTGTACAAGCTCCTGCCTCATCGAGCTCATGGACGTAGGTAGTTAGTATTCAATTTTCCATTTTAGTTAGTGTGTGTCCACAGTTTCCAAACATTTATGTATATTTCAACCCTTTACTAAATTCTGGGCAAAAATCACTGTAGTATGCATTCTTTAGGGTTTACAAAAAATGAACAGTCTTGTCACTTATAAATTGTAAATTAACAAGACCATACATAGATTTTTCTTTCTAGGGCATGCATTTCTCATCATGCCCTACTTTCATGATTTTTTATGCATTTTTCCCTTTATGCATTTTTTTGCATTTACAAGGAAAAATTTAGAATTTATGCACAACAGAGGGTTTTTGGTTTCAAAATGCACAAATAAAATATGAATATATGTAAAATGATTAAATCCAAATGTCACAATTGGAACCACTCAATTTGGAGGTCATATGAGTCCTAGGCATGCATATTACAATAAGACAATTTTACCCTCCATTTTACAAAGAGTTTGGAATCTTGATTCAAGGTAGAAGTCCTTAGTCATTTTATAATGCACTCCATATGATATATATAGATTTAGAGCATTATTAAATTCACCCCGAAACTTAGATAACTCTATTTGAAGTTATATAGAAGCATAGGCATGCATTTCCCTTAGTTCACTTTCTACTGTTTTAGTCTCTCAATTTGCAAGGTAGACTTTGCCTCTTTTACACAACAACCACTTTTAAGTTTTCAAATGAAAATATAAATATGTAGACATGTGTAAAACTATCTAAGACACCCTCAAAAACTGGAACCACTTAAATTGCATCAATGTTAAGACCTGGGCATGCATTTTAGTGAAGCGTGGTGAGCATTTCTGCACAAGGACATAAATTACAGTTTAAAATAAAAAAAAATGTATTTATCAAGTGTGATTGTGCATTTTTAATTGTGGATTCTCAAATCAACTTGAATTAGGTTTTTATGAAACAATAAAAATCCTAATCCTAATTTTCTATATAATCATATATCGATAACATTGTCATCTACATATTTCTCAATCTACTCCCTATGTCTGATGCAATTTGAATCTTTTTTTCATTTTACCATACCGTCTATAGAACTTCAACGCTTTTCCATCATATTATTGTATATCTAATGCATCACAACATCAACAGACGTTGTTGACCATGGCATCGTGCATCTGCCAAATTGGTCATGCCATATCGTTAGATCATCAACAGATTGGGCACCGTAGAGAGTCACTACGTCGACATGGATCACCATCCATAAAGTTAAAAATTTGATAGAATGTGCATCATGTTTCTGATGGTACTCATGAACTTCTAAGTTGCAGTAATGACTTCCTTCATCGGTTCAACGACAACAGGTTTTTTGGTGGCAATTTCATCGAATATGCCACATGGTAGACCCATTCGTTGCCATATCGATAATGATGTGATTGTTGACATCTTGATGCTTCTATGCGACAAACATATCTTTCATAAAAACCTCTCCACATATTCCACGTGGAAGTTTACATCTCAATTCTGACATATGGTTCTACTGTCGAGAGTGCGACAAAATGGGTTCGCCTAATAATTGGGAATTGGGTTTGTCAAAAGCCAGACAAGAATTCGTCGGATGGGCGTTGGAACAATATTAGAAAATGAGCCAAATGTACTATTGTATGAGTTGAAGAGGAAGGTATCCAAATGATCACATATGTAAATGGGGAAGCCTTCAGATAATGTAATAAGGAGTTGGCTAGACCTCCCAACTCACCATGGTGGAATACATGATATGGGTATATGGTATTTTGGAGTCAACGCAAGAATGTGTTGGGTAAATGTGACCATGCATATTGGCATATTATTTTTATTTATGGATAATGTTTGATTGCATTACTAGGATCTTGGTACTAGATAATGCATGTGCAAGGAATGATAGTTTCATTCCATTTAAGTGAATAATAGTTGGAAGTGATTTAGTTTTAGAGTAATATAATTATGAAAATTACTTCATGGATCATTATGAATGTGCAATGAGAAGATAATGTGCATGAATACTAAAAATTTGTTTTGTTGCATGAAAGTTGAGAAAATTCAGGAAAAATGGTCTTGGATATGGAAATGGTGTAATCCCATGAAGAAGAATCATGCATGCTATTGCAAGAGTCAAACAATTATGAACGGAAAAATTATGCTTCGAAAATTTTGTTTTCCTATATAAAACAAATTTTGAAAATGAATAATTGAAAATTGTTATGTTGATATCTTAGGATGGTTGTATATGTGTGATAAAGATGATATTATGACTATTGAATCTAGGAAGCTTGAAAAGACGAATACTTTTAATACACTAGAGCCATATGATTTCCATAGGTTACAGATTTCCAGTGGGAATCTCACAATAAGTTGTTCTTCTCCTTTCAAGTGAAATCCTTGGCAAGATGAATCACTCAAGGGATTGTGTAACTGTAGATTTTAACCTTGTACAATTATTTACTGCAAACAAATTTTCAATAAAAGAACATAAAATATACAATGGAAAATACACACATTACACAAAGATTTTTTTCCCCTGGAAACCCAAACTAGGAAAACCAACATATTTTATATTTTCATCATCTCATACATTTTTTACAATACAATATACATATAGGACCCCATATCATAAAAAACCCTAATCCAATAACTCAGATTAGTCAAAAACCCTAATTCTTTAATCATAAATAGAAAACCATCGGTGAAAACCATGTGCCAAAAAATTGTCATGCAAAGAATATAACACATACCCAACATTTTCCCACTTGTTGTATTCTTTGCATACAGGGAGTTACAAGGTTACATAGTCAACAATCCAAGGAAATAATGCCCATATATACTCTACACCAAGAGAACTTCTCAATGCTCACAGATTTATTTAATGAATATGCAACATTCTTCAAAGTGTCCACCTTCATCAACAACACCTTCTTTTTTTCATCCAAGTCTCTCACAAAGTTATATTGAACATCAATATGCTTTGTCTTTGAATGATAAGTTGGGTTATTCTCCAGAACAATCGCACTCTAACTGTCACAATCTATCCTTACAAATTATTGTACCAACCCAATACCTAAACACAATATTTTAACCATACTTCTTCCTTGCTTCCATGATTGGTTGCCATGTATTCAAATTTTATAGTTGAAAGTTCCACTACAAATTGTCTTTTGTTCATCCAACTAATTTCTCCTCCAAACAGGTTAAACACATACCTGCTTGTAGATCTTCTACGATCCATATCTCTAGCCCAGTATGCATCCACAAAGCCATGTATATCCAACACTGTATCCAAACCTCGCCTTCCTTGGTAGAACAATCCATAACTAGTAGTTCCATGAAAATACCTGGAAAATATCTTTACTATTGTCCAATGCTCATTCCCTGGTTTTGACATATACCTTCTCAAAACTCCCACTGCATGTGAAATTTTTGTTCTAGTACAAACCATTTCACACATCAAACTTCCAAATGAATTTAGATATGGAACACAAGACATGTCCTCCTCCTCTTCCCATGTCTTGGGACACTGATCCACATATAAATTTACACCTACAGGAATAGGGACCTTGATCAATTTACATTCTTGCATATTAAACCTTTGCAATATTGTCTCGACATATTTTCTCTTATTTAACCAGAGTATTTTTTTTTTTCCGATCTCTTTCAATTTACATTCCCAAAATGAAATTTGCAGCACCAAGATCCTTCATGTCAAATTTGTAGGACAACTGAGTTTTCACATCCTAGATAATATCCTTGTTGTTTCCTATCAACAACACGTCATCCACATACAAGACCAAATAAATCAAATTATCACCAATTAATTTGAAATATACATAGTGATTTTGTTTGCTTCTTGTGAAGCCAAGTCCCATCATATAAGTATCAAATTATTTATACCACATCCTTGCTGATTGTTTTAAACCATACATGGACTTTTTCATCTTGCATACGAGCTCCTTCTTTCCCTTCACAACAAATCCTTATGGTTTCTTCATGTAGATTTATTATTCCATATTCCCATGTAGGAATGTTGTCTGCACATCCATATGTTCTAATTCAAAATCAAATCTAACAACAACAGATAAAAAAAATATAATAGAGGTTAACTTGGAAATAGGAGAAACAATCTCACCAGAATCAATTCCCTCAACCTAGGAATAACCCTTTTCTACTAACCAAGCTTTGTATTTCTCCACTTTTCCTTCTGAATTCATCTTCTTTTTAAATACTCATTTGTTGCAAATGAGATTTCTTCTAGTCGGCGACTCCACTAGATCCCAAGCCTCATTCTTATCCAAGGTTTCCATTTCTTCAACCATGGCCTTTTTTCCGGAGTTTTCCATTCTCTGAATCCACTTCCTCCCTAATAGTTCTAGTATCATCATCAGTGAAAGACAAAGAAAAATTTGAATGAAAATTAGGTGGAGTTTACCTTTCTGATAGTCTTTTTTCCCGAACAGATATCCTCAATACTAGGGTATGATGATCTTCTTCTTTTGATCCATGTTCTTCTATAGAGTCTGATTCATCATCCTTTGACTAAAAAGCTATTTTATCTGGTTCTTCCTTACTTGGTAAGGATTCTTGTTTGAAAAGATATTTCATTTATCTAAACACCACATCTTGGATATACTCAACCTTATTAGTTTTTGGGTTCCAAATCTTATAACCTTTGAGACCATATTTGTACCCCATAAAGATACATTTTTCAACCTTCTTATCTAGCTTACTCGTGTTTCCCTTTGGAACATGAACATAGGCCCCACAACCAAATACCTTGAGATGTGAGAGAGAGGGTTTCATACTAGTCCATACCTCATGTGGAGTCTTGTCATCCAGTGCTGATGAGGGTGATTGATTTACCAAGTAACCTGTAATACCCACTTCCTCTTCCCATAATTCTTGCCCTAACTCGACACCACTGAGAATGCAGCTTGTTTTTTCCATTAGTGTCATGTTTATCCTGTTAGCGATCAAAATGCATTGGTTTTTGAGAGCATTTTTATCTCTCTCTCTCTCTGTTTCACCCTTTTTTCTTATTAACCTTTGGCCAGTGTCTTAAACTCCTTGTTTCCTTATCATCTCTCATTGATCATGATTGCTCCAAGACTTTTTTATTCGGTCTTCAACCTGCATTTCACCAATACATCTTGTCAATTTTTCTTAATTGATACATATCCCAAATCATAGTTTTTGCCTTTTTTATGTTTATATTCTTGTGAGGTGTGCACACTAAGTGATCAATGACCTAAGTATAAATCCAAGCTATATCAATTGCCATGTAATACTTCAAAGACTAGAAGTCAAGAGTTAAAGGCTAACCGAGACCCAAATTGAGCCATTAATCTAGCCAGTATTTTAAGATCTTCATCAAAGCCCACATACAAGCAAATGAGTTATTTCTAAGCCAAAATCTGAGTCTATAAGTCAGCTATAGCGCCAGGCTCTATGTTTTATTTTATAATCAAAATAGGTATGTATGCACCGATGAATACAAAGGTTTTAAACCTTTGAAAATTTATTTTCATACGAAATTCCCAACATTCGTGAAAACAAATAAAAACATATTCATATGGCACACCATGTGTTGAGCCATCAATTGCCAAATCGATGATACAATTGTCAAAGATGGCACAACTGTTCAATGGTGAATGCGACATTAGCTGTTCAAATATTGACACGTTGAAAGTATCTAGCTACGCAGAGGAGCCACAGAGGGAGTTGCACCGAGTTGCAGGGTTTGAATTATCCACTGACAGATTCTAAAAATCAGAACAACGGACTAAGGACTTATTTGTTTCATCAGTTAAATTCCTCTAATCCAAAGATTCATTATAAACTTACTAGACCATAAGATGAAATATTATGAGCTCGTTCGGTAGGGCTTAAAGAATGATTTGAAAATTAATGTCTGTTGGCATGTTTATGGTCTTCTGTACCATTCAGATAGGGAGTACAAAGCTATAGAAATTCTCTTAAGATTGATCCAGAAAATATTGAAATTCTTCATGACCTGTCTCTTCTACAGGAACAAATGCGAGACTTGTCAGGATTTGTGGAAACAAGACAACAACTGTTAACTTTGAAGTCTAATCACCGTATGAAATGGATTGGATTTGCTGTTGCACATCATTTGAATTCGGATCCAAGAAAATCTACAGAAATTTTGGAAGCATACGAGGGGACACTGGAAGAGGACTATCCTCCCTATAATGAACTCTATGAACATACTCAAATGATTTTGTACAAGATATCTCTTCTTGAGGAATGTGGAGCTCCAAAAAGAGCACTAGAGGAACTTAATAAGAAGGTGACCAAAATAGTCGACAAGTTGGCTTTTAAGGAACAACTTGCTTCTTTATTGCCTAAGCTTGGTCATTTTACAGAAGCCGAGGCAACATATCGGTCCCTACTTGTTGCAAACTCTGAAATTTATAGATATCATGAAGCACTTCAAAAGTGTCTAGGTCTATCAGTAGAGGGTGGGAAGCATTCACCAGAGCATGTTAATAAGTTGACTTCTTTGTACAAATCTCTTCAAGAGGAATATCTATGGTCTGCAGCTGCCAAGTGTATACCTCTTGACTTTCTGGAGAATGAAGACTTTCAGAAGGAAACAAACAGCTATATTAGACCCTTTCTTACTAAGGGAGTTCCTTCTTTGTTCTCAGACCTACGTCCTTTATATGATCATCCAGGCAAGGCAAACATATTGGAGGAATTAATTCTTGAAATTGAAGCATCTCTTCAGAATAATGGAGGATTTTCTGGAAAGTCTCAAAAAGAGCCACCATCAACACTTTTGTGGACTCTCTTTTTGCTTGCCCAACATTGTGACATTCAGGGGCATCACCAAAGAGACCTTGAACATTCAACAAATCAGCAAGGTAATCAATTTTTGCAGTTTTGAAAATTTGGACAAAGCTTAGCTTTCATTGGTTTAGGCGGACCTAAAAAGTGTTCATTAACCACCGAAAGCAGAGCTTTCGGTGGTTAAGACACCCAGTTTTTACTGGTGTTAACTACCGAAACCTGTCACTGGCCATATTTGGTGAAATTTTGCCCAAATCGAAGTTTTACTAATCTGAATCACTTGAAAACTCTTTTAGTGGATAGATGTTGAATTAGAAAGTCAGATTCAAGATCCATTTTTGATGTATAATGATTAGAAGAGGTATTCAAGTTGGTTTTGGTACCTATTTTGGAGGCAAGAAATCAGGTTTTTTTCCAAAATTAGCAAATTCGAATTTCATCTTTCTTAAGAGTCATCAAACAACCTTGGAAGGCTTATCTGCACTGCACAGAGATTCTACATCATCTGAAGACCATGGAATGTGGAATTGACCTCATTTGGAGGATCATTCCTTATCTTTTGTAAATCAGTTTTGACTTTCTATCTTTAGCATATCTGATCCATTCTTTTAGGATCTGAAAACTGTATTGTAGAGCTATAAAGCTGAAGATATGAGAGGAACTAAAGGGTTCAATATTGGATACTTTTTGCTACTGTACTAGACTCTTATCTTGATAATAGAATCAAAGTCTTCTTTTGCTTTCAATGTTAGATTTGTTCATGTACTTCATTATTCTATGCTTTACTTCAGTTTAGCTCAGCTTCTAAGAACTATTATCTTCTTATTAAGCTCATGAACTTGAATTAAAGGACTTCTTGCTATCTTGTATGACCCTGCACATTGTTGTATTTGGTTATCTAGACTAGTATTCTTCATACCCTGTTCCAATTACTTTATCTGATTATTGATTTCGAAAATCACTGTCTTATTTGAATGCATGATAAGATCTCCTTTTCATTAGCTATTGAGTTATCCCATTGTTCCAAGCATACCAAATTTACCATATTCTTGAGTTACCAAGCATCTTTGGCCTACAACCCCAAAGAGTTTCTTGGAGGGATAACAAATTGGCGTCATTGCTGGGGAGAGGAGACTGAAGCTTAGCTTCCTTGGGAGACGACAAGATCCAGTTTTGATGATAGACAAAGTCTGGACATATATTCGGTTGTAATCATCTATTTTGTGACTCCATGAAGGATGAATTCAGTGGCAACTCAATTGTTCAGAAATCTGTTGGTGACTCCACTGGTATGACATGAACCAAATCTTTGCTAAGAGGTATGCATTCTATGATTTTTCAAACATTGTTGGTTTCCCTAATCCAGTGCCTAGTAGATATGAATGGGAAAATAGTCTTCCCAGATTTCGAGGAGAGGAATGAGAAGTGTCAGCTGAACATTTCTTGGAATTTCATGATTACATGCATCGGTTGCAAGTAGTGCATAAGGATGTTCAGATCTGGCTATTCTATTTTTCATTAGAAGGGATTGCTCATGATTGGTACCGGTCTCTGCCTAGTGCAAGTGTCAGCTCTTTGGCAGAGTTTCATGCTGCCTTCCATGTGTTTTGTAAAGGCATATTTTCAGTTGACTTTCTATATCCCGAATGTTGTCATGAGTTTTATTTATTGAATAAAGATCCAAACATTCATGAAGATTTTGCTGCAGCAGAAGATACCTATCACCATGATCAAGAGATGGGTGATCTTCAGGATGATAACCGTAGTGATGCTTTTGACATTGTATTAAATGCATCTATTAAAGATGGTTTTCATGAAGATCAAAACTTTTCCTCTGAAAACTTTAAAGGTGATGAGCAGATTGACAAATCAGCAGGTGAAAGTGTTGGATCTGCAGTAGATGATGAGGGCAGCTCTCAATTTTCTGGCTTGCAAAAAAAGAAAGATTATAGAATATACGAAGAGGAGAAAAAAAGTTCAGATCAATAGTCCATTTTCAACATTGAAGGCATCCAACATCGCTTCCATTTTTAGTTGAATCAAGGATGAAAATTGGCTTTGTCATTAGCTCAAACTACTTTTCTATTGGCTATGTATTCCATCATTTTTCGGGTCAAGATCAAGGATGTTAGTAGTAAATCAGTTTCTGATATGGCTACATTGGAAATTCGATTTTACTTGATCAATCTACCTCTACTGTTTAGAGTAGGGATTGATAGAAGAATAAGCTCGCCATACAAGCAGCTAGATCTTTTTCAGTTGTTGAGTTTATGAATAAGCAGGGCAAGCTATAGGCAGGCTGGAGGTTTGCAGAGGAACAGTTGCACAGGCCAGATGACTCCATGCCCAATGCTAAAGGCGACTGGAACTACTAGGTTCTTGGAAACCTCGCAGGGAGGTATCCATCCCAGTTGGAGCCAGTTGTTAGCAATCAAAATGCACTAGTTTTTTAGAGCATTTGTGATCTAAAAATGAAGAAGACTTGAAACTTGAGTAATAATTGCAAGTGAAATGTTTATGTGTTTAAAGCAACCGGATCAATTTGCAACACATAATTAAGGATTACTTATGTAGAAAATACACATAGACAGCAGCATAAATCATTGAACATCAGACATAAACACAACAACTTGATAA